>CM051236.1:95559561-95859561 GCA_027917425.1 Gastrophryne carolinensis | reverse complement strand
GTCACTAAACAGTTTCTGCTTGATGAATGTGTAATTGCGTGCCGTGTCCGGCGTTCACCAGTCGCTACCTGTCATTAACCAGCCACTACCTGACGCTCTCCCTTCTTAAATAAGGGCCTAAATTAACTCCTGCTGGAATGGATTGTGTATTATCTATGAATTGACAATATTATACATTAATTGCACAAAGCACTTTAGTCATATATTGACAAAGCTCTAGGCATATGTTTATGCTATAAAGCATGTAAATGAAGACATATGAAAGCACACCTTGAGTAGAACAACTCTTTGATCTATGTAAAATGTTTATCTATATGTAATTGAACCCTATTTTTCTGAATTGTTTTTTGTATTTGAATAAAAGAGTTTGTTCTACTTTTTCACTATTGTGTGCACACCTTAAATTGATATATTAGGATCATTTTATCTCCCCTCATTGGTACATTACTTTCTTAGTAGTATATGTAAGAAGAAAGAAGAATACTAAGCTGGAGATGAACTTTACAGTGGACATCGGTTATGGTTAGAGAACATTAGAGCATAAGCCCTCTGATCACATAGCCAGAGCCTAGAGGGCTCCATCTTGCTAAAAAAAGAAAACTAAAAAAAGGTCTAAAGAGTACAGACAGAAAGCCCTCATGTGGAGCTTTAGATATTGTCCATTTCATTTAATTGGAGGGTAATAAAGGCTGGGTGTGTTGGAAGGAGAAGAGGGTAACTATACCAGGCAGTGGCCGACTAGGACTAAATTCAACAGCTTGCAATGCCTCCCCCCAGACCAATCAATGAGTGTGCCCCCCAAGGCTGGGGCATTGCAGGGAGAGATGATGGGCAATGGTGGATATGGCTGCTCCTAAATGGAAAGCTTTAGTATTGTAGTGGCAGATACTATGGCAGGGATATGGCCCCACACAGTCACCATGATGAAGCTAAAGTATTGTGGCAGAGCATAAGCTGGGGTTTCTTGGATGGGGGGGGACTAGGGAGGCAGGGAGTAGATGGGGAAATCGGAGGCAGAAACCCAGATGGCCCCAAAACAGTGCGTCTCACTGGGAATTCTTCCGGGGCTCCCTATGGCCAGTCCTCCCCTGATGCCACAATTTAGGCCCTTATTTAACAAGGGATAGCGCCAGGTAGCGACTGGTGAGCGAACGGTAATGACGGGCACTGCCACGAGAACGCCGGCTCCCCACCACAATCACACATTTATCAAGCCGATCCTGCTTAGCGACTGAGATAGCGCCAGATAGCGACTCATTCATCATTATTCCAGCCTCACCCCACAGCGTCAGCGAGCGACCTTGAACAGCGCCAGGTATGACCTCTCGCTACCTGGCGCTCTCCAATGCATTTCAATGGAACAATCTTTAAATATTAATAATTAATTGTTAATAATTTTTTTTTTTTTTTTATGTGAAAATTTCTGTTACCACTTCTGCCATGTTAGATATTTTTTTTAAGGTAAGAAAAAAATAAAAAAAAAAATTGTGCAGAATTGATATTACAGGTCTGATATTAATGTATTCATATTCCAAAATGTTTTTATAAACTTGTTTTTTTTGGTTTCCCAAAATATGGTTGTTTGGGGGTTAAAAAACTACTTTTAACCTATCGCCGCCAGCGCTCTGGGGTTTAAACATGCATTTTACAGCGCGAGAATTTTTGGAGCATGATTTGTTAATGAATATGGTGGGAGCCGGTCGCTATGGCCATTAGCTAACATGCTCTCCCATACAGCGCGGAACCTGTCAAATAGCGACTCATCACCTTGTATTCAACATTACTGCACACCGACTGAGCCGCTATCAACAACCGAACAATGGCCAAGCACAGCGACTACTAGCGGGCGCTGTGAAAATACCGCTACAGTCGCTCAACTGTCGCTACCTGGCGCTATTAATAAATCAGCCTCTAAGTTAGACAGGCACTAGTATTGCTGGGCAACACAGATAAACTGTAGTGAGGAGCACAGCAGGAGACAGCAGTTATAGCAGCAATACTATCGTCTCATAGACAAACATTATACCAATAATTTTAAACAGAGACTTCTACATTACTTGTGGACAGCTGTCCTGTATTTGGCCTGCCACGATCTATGTAGGAAAAAGCATATGTGATCCTTTATTTAGTGACAAACGCAGGACCAATACAGATTCTAGGTATTGCTAGTCTAGTATGCTCATGCTTAAACCGGACCTTCACCATGATTTAATGAAAAGCCCAAACTCTTAAAACATGGTTCCCCAGCATCTAAAATTAGTATATTTTACGTTTTTAGTCACTAACTTATTATTCTTTCCCCCACTTGGCTGCAACAGGAATTTAGGATACGAGCGCCGCCATCTTGACTCAGAAGCATCACACTTACTGAGGAGAGGAGAGTGGGATAAGGTACAGGGGGGCGGGTTATAGCTGTGCTTTGCTCAGACAGAGCGCTACAGGGAAGCCGGGGATGCGGAAGTTTTCCAAGGCTGCCACCGGAGGATTCTGGTCCCAAGGTTGGATCGTAGCAACATCATCAGTTAAAGCGGACCTTCACTCTGAATAAGAGTCTATCTTATATGTTTCCCACACCCTGTACATACAGATTGCCCACATTAAAAATCATCCTACCTGCATCTACTGCATGTTACGAGCATTTAAACATCCAAGATGGCGGCTTATGGAAGCCGCCATCTTATCAGGCAGCCTGCAAACAGGAAGTGCCTTCTGACTGTGCCGCTCTGCATTCTGGGATTGCTGACCTTTTCCTGACCCCAGCTCTGCTCTGTCTGAGCAAAGCACAGCTATAACCCGCCCCCTGTACTTTATCCCACTCTCCTCAGTAAGTGTGATGCTTCTGAGTCAAGATGGCGGCGCCCGTATCTTAATGTCCTGAACAGAGTTGCAACCCAGTGGGGGAAAGAATAATAAGTAAGTGACTAAAAACTTCAAATATATTAACTGAGGATGCTGGGAAATAGTTTTTTAAGGGTTTGGGCTTTTCAATAAATCATGCTGAAGGTGGTTTAACCACCATGCAAACCATGCAGGCTGCGACCTGCGCATGTGCCATATGAATGAGGTTAGCTGAGTGGGTGGGGCAATTTAATGGGGATTCACACAGTGGGACATCCAAGTTTGGGATGCCACAGAGAATAGAAATTGGATGCCATATGGGCAGTTCCTTTGCCATGGACAGACAATGAACCTCCTGGGTTCGCTCAAGCTCCCACGACGCATGAGGAGGCTGCGGCTACGTCAAGCTGCATTAATATTGTATTTCACTGTACAAAATTTGTCTTTGTTTAGGGCCCCCAGATACAACTTTGCATGGGGCCCCAGAAAAGATCAGGCTGCCCCTGGGTGGGGGTGCTTGGGGGGATATAAAGGGTTTTCTGCCATTTAAGTCTGACACCCCAGTGTGGCTGGGCTCCTTCTGCAGCAGGGCTGACACCTACAAGATCTAAGGTGCTTGAAAGTGAAGGGTATGTTTGGATCACATCAATCCTCTCAGCAATAACATGTTAGGTTGCCTTTAAAATGCAGTATCCAAGAAAGAAAAACCAAAATGTGGTATGTGATAATCAGAAGGGATTGCATTTGGAGGACCTGAAGTCTGCTAATTCTATGGAAAAGGTAATACAGGTAAGTGCATGACTGGACACAAAGACTTAGAGGCCGATTCATTAATAGCGGCAGGTAGCGATAGTTGAGCGACTGTAGCGGCATTTTCACAGCACCCGCTAGTAGTCGCTGTGCTTGCCCGTTGTTCTGTAGTTGATAGCGACTCAGTCGGTTTGCCGTAATGTTGAATATTGGGTGAGGAGTCGCTATTTGACAGGTTCCGCGCTGTATGGGAGCGCATGATAGCGACTGGCCATAGCGACCGGCTCCCACCATATTCATTAAAAAATCACGCTCAAAAAATTCTCGCGCTGTAAAATGCGTGTTTAAACCCCAGAGCGCTGGCGGCGATGGGTTAAAAGTAGTTTTTTAACCCCCAAGCAACCATATTTTTGGAAACCAAAAAAAACAAGTTTTTTAAATAATTTGGTAATATGAATACATTAATATCAGACCTGTAATATCAATTCTGTACATTTTTTTTTTTTACCTTAAAAAAATTATTAAAAATGGCAGAAGTGGTCACAGAATTTTTCACATTTAAAAAAACAAAAAACAATTAATAACAATTAATTATTAATATTTAAAGATTGTTCCATTGAAATGTATTGGAGAGCGCCAGGTAGCGAGAGGTCATACCTGTCGCTGTTCAAGGTCGGACGCTGGCGCTGTGGGCTGAGGCTGGAATAATGATGAATGAGTCGCTATATGGCGCTATCTCAGTCGCTAAGCAGGATTGCCTTGATAAATGTGTGATTGTGGTGGGGAGCCGGCGTTCTCGTGATGGTGCCCGTCATTACCGGCCGCTCACCAGTCGCTACCTGTCGCTATTCCTTCATAAATAAGGGCCTTATTATAACATCTGCCGTCACTCAGCATTAGTAGATGGTGACACCTTGTGGTTAGATTCAGAGACAAAACTAACTTCTAATCAGGGTCGGATTTTGTACGATGAAGGCCCAAAACTTACATTCTAAAGTGGTTGTCCAGCTATAACACAACCCCTCCGCCCTGCCTCCCTCCCCTGGCATTGTTTCTGTAACCAGACTTACAACAAAAAAATACTTCTTGACCAGGGGCTCCTGCACTGTCACCCGCACACACGTGGGGGATACACAGAGGTTGTACAAAGCTGCATCCCCTGTTCTCTACATGCTCCCATCTGCCCATACAAGGTGGACATCTTGCTGTAGCCTGTGGATATGTATTTCACCTGGCACCTTGTGTAAACACTGCTACTTCAAGAATTTCCTCAATTTCTGGTGCTAGTGGTAAAGGCCCTCAGGCTATATCAAGTGGTGGAGACCCCTGGGCATGAACCCCTCAGGCCCTGCCTATAATCCAGCCTTGCTTCTACTAGTGACAAGCTCAACCTGAAAAGGAGTGGTTTGTTCTCTAGATCAGGGGTACAATCTATTTTCTGACTTTGTAAAGTACAATCTGTATGGTTTGCCCTGTTGTGTGAACCCCCCCCCCATGTCACATGAAAACTCACCTTCATTCTTGGTCCAGTGCACGAACAGCAGCCACATCCCCGGCAAGGAATTTGTCCTCCGCATTTAACCCATCCGTGCAGTGAGTGTACACATGCCTGGAGCGGTGGGCTGCCTTAATTACGGCGCCCGGGGAGCAGTTGCAGGGTTAAGAGCACTTCAGTCATGTCCCAGGACCAGGATTCGAACCCACCACCCTCCAGTGACAAGTACGCTCCCCTTACCTCTAGGCCACAACTGCCCCTTTAGTGGTTGGAGCAGCACATGCCAGGCGTTTGTGAATGGCACACTCCCTGTTAGAGGGTAGATGGGGATGCAGCCGCCAGCACGCTCGGATCGCCTGCTTTAGCCGAGCTCTTGGATGAAGGGGCTTGAGCGCATCCGAGCGCGCTGATTGGACGAGTGGCCACGCATGTGTCATAGGACCGGGAAGTGGTTTGTTCGGGCGACCTGGAGGGTTTCATATGCAAACAAATCTATTCAGAGCACACATATATCTGTCTGTTATCTACCTCTTTCTTCTTGCAGATGCTTTGTTGAGGTCCAGCAATCTAACCTGTTCCTGAGAGCAGGTCCTGTGGTGTGCACAGGGCCCAGATTATGAGGGGGATGCAAGGGGCATGCTCCCCAAGGACCTCCACCACTTGCCCTACAAAGGGGGCCTCCACCAACCTTTGCGTTATGGGTTGCTGCAGGAGGCTTTTCAGTCTTTGGTGTGATGGGGCCAGCAACTAAGCTATTGGCGACTGTGGGGGCCCGGGCCGCAAGGGGCCTTGTTTTTTGCAAACCTGCAGCCAAAGCCACCACAAGGCAGGACAGAGCACCAAAGCCACTGTCAGGCAACGCTACAGTGATGGGTGCAGAGCTGTCACTGCATATAAGCCACCAAGCACAGCCGCTGGCAGCTCAATGCAGGGAACTGTTTCCTGCTGGACCAGCTGGGGGACTACAGAAGTTCCCGAGCAGCACGCACCCGCACAAGGGGGGCACAAGGGACTCGATCTGACGTTCCAGTAAGTTGCCAGACAACCGCTAATCAGTTATTTGGCTGGATTATTATTGTAAAGGAAAAATACTGTATATGGGGCCTCCACCAGATTTTGCCCTCTACAGGAGGTGGCTGGGCCCAGACACTGCGGAACCCCATCTCAGGATCAGGTAAGTCTTAAAGAGCCATAGCGCCTAACTTTGTTAGCCAGCAACCAATCGTATAATCTGTCTCTAAAATCTTGGTTGGCACACATCTGCAGTTGTATGTTGAAGCTGCACCACCAAACGCCATGTGCCTCTGTGTAGGTGCAGACCTCACTTTTGGTTCACACACAGCATTGGTTGCCCCATACCTCCAGTGCAGCACATGAGGGGGAGGTTTGGAAGCAGGGGCACCCCTGCACACTTTCATGTTTTTATAGTCAAACATTGATTTCTCAGTGGGTGCCACTCTGCCCCCTGCCCCTGGTAGTGAGTTGGAGTGGTGCATTGTTCTATTGAGGAGTGGCATGTGCGGGGAGGGGGGGCACTTTATGTAGTATTTCTAAAAGACTCCAGGGTCAGCCGCTAGCCTGCCCCTGGGGTATCCTATAGCAAGATGCCCCACTGTGTGAAAACCCCAGGGTCACCTGTAAACTCGCCTTTACCGGCAGCTTCCATGATGCTATGATTGCTGGCCGCCGCATCCCTGGCTTACCTGAAGCTGTGCGTGGTCCCGCACCCAGCCTATCTACATGGCTGGGAGCGGGAGCACGCTGGGGATGCAGCCAGCTGGCTGGGCCATGTCATCTGACACTCTTGAGATCAGCCAATTGGCGATCCCAAAAGTGCAGAGTGGGCGTGGCCTTGGCGGGGTAAGTGCCCCATTTGTCCTGGAGAAGTGACGCGTTGTCGTCACGCAACGTGTCGACAGCGCACGTGCGGTTGTGAGGGGGGTATGAGCTGATGGTCACTGTGAATATGTGAGTGATTTCTCTTTATTATTGATATCTGTTTTTTGGCTCCTGGCTGTCCTCTTAAGTTTATATTAGCACATTATGCACTTAGCACTTTAAAGATACTATTGGCACATGTAGATACCTAGAGTATTGAGATTATTAAATTGTTAGCACCATTCATTATTGTTTCAGCTGGACCATAATTCACGGATTGTGTATTTATTATGAACTAATTATTGTAGTATAATAACCATCATCTCTTTTGGGGGGGCATTTGTTGTGTCCCTTTCTCCCCCCCTCCCTCCTGCCCCTTTTTTTCCCTCCTAGGATTTGTGTGTATGTTTTTAAAGTGTGTGTCTCTATATGTACATAAAAAATACTTTTTGGATGAATAAAATAATTTACTATTAATCATATACTAGTGTAGTGGTGCCGTTTTTTGAGGATAAAATGTTTGGGAATAGTGGGATTCCCTTTTCTTGTTTGTAGTAGAAGGGTGCAGTGTGGCACACCTATCCTCTATTGAGCACACTTAGTCTTTTGATTAGTTGGTGCAGGGTTTTTTCCTTTTTGTACTTTTTTTCTTGAAAACGTGGCCACCGCCAAAGGAGCAGCATTGCCGCAAGCTCTCGGGTGAGGGGTTCACAGGGAGCCCCAAAAGGGTTTTTATCTGTTTTAAGCATGACATGGAAGGCTGATTGGAGACAGACCCATTGATCTGAGGGCTGAGGGGTTTCACACAGCAGGGAATCCCAAATAGGGAACAGAGGCTAAAACCCGAGATATGCAGAAGCCTGGGTTTTGGTCCACTATAACTGTTATGCCTAACCTCTAATTTATTGAGTTTGTGACATTAAAGTGATTCAAAGCCCATTTTCTCTAAAATGGATTAGTCACTAATGTACTCAGCACATCCAGGTTGGCAGTGCCCACTAAAAAAAAAACATTTTCTCTTTAATGATACATGCTCCCTTTCCAAAACCAGGCCACCAATTTTCTTCTGGCAGCCACATGGTTGGTGGCTGGAGTCCCAGAAGAAGATTCTGGATCACATGAGCGCTGGCAGCCAATCACAGGGCCCGTTTTATCGAGAGAGGTGCCGGTAAGCCAAACAGGTTATGCACAGGGGAGCATCTGCAGTGATGATGCCCCTCCCCTCATGCTCTGCAACCAACATCCATTTTTTCAAACATGCTAAGTTGCTGAAATTGAATTATTTTAGATCATTAACAATTTATGGTGTGTGAAACTGTGTGGCCCTCTTCATCAGGTCTGGCGACATGGCTGCTGTATGTAGCTTCTGGAGATGCCATAATGCATTCTCACCACTAGGTGGTAATGGCTAGCTATCCAAAGTATACTGTACCGACAAACCATACAGCGCCAGGAAACATGGAATTCTCACAATACCCATTTTATGTTACTTTACCAATATTCTCAGCTAAGAAAGCATTGTCCGGAAAATATAATATTGTGTGAGCAAACGAAAAATTCAAGTGGTCCTTTGATATTGGTGATATTTTGTGGACAGACTTTTGTTTATCCCAAGTATGTTTAAATCCCATTACTGCAGGGGGACCCACTACCTCCATGAAAGTCAGCTTTCAGGCATCTACCACTCCTTTGGATCAAAACCCAGAGGTCACCCATATGCTTACCTTCTTTCCCAGTTCAACGAGCTGCGGCCGCCTACTTACTATCCCTCTAGCAGGGCGCATGCCAGCGCCAGGCATTCGTGAATGGTTGGCGAGTGCACACTCCCTGTTAGAGGGTAGCGGGGGAGGCAGCACGCTCAAAGCCGCTTACCTTAGAGGAAGGCTTAGACGACGTGACATCAGTGGATCCAAGTGCGCTGATTGGACGAGCGAATGCACATGCGCTGTAGGACCGGGAAGAGGTGAGTTGGTCTCGGCCACCTGGGGGGTGTCACACAGCGAGGCACCCTCGGGGCTCATGGAGCATCAGACAGCCTGCAAACAGGAAGTGTCTTCTGACTGTGTCTCTCTGCATTCTGTAATTGCTGTCCTTTCCCTGACCCCAGATCTCCTCTGTCTATGTAAAGCACAACTATAACCCGCCCCCCTGCAATTGCATGCCCTCCCGCCCACCCCCCTCCTTTCCTCAGTGTGTGATGCTTCTGAGGCAAGATGGTGGCGCCCGTATTCTAGAGTCCTGAACAGAGTTGCAGCCCAGCAAGAGAAATAATAATAAGTAAGCGAATAAAAACTTAAGTATATCAATTGTAAATGCTGGGGAATTGTTTTTAAGGGTTTGGGCTTTTCAATAAATGATGTTGAAGGTCTGGTTTAAGTAAGGTTATTTTATTTAAAAGTAACCTTAAAGTGGTCCTATACCCAGAAAGGAAGTTTTTGTTATCAGCTTCTATCCCCAGCCCAGTGCCCCCAAACAGCCTGTGTTTCTTTTTTTTTGCCTTTGTCCAATATTCATATAAACACTAACAGGAAGCAACATGATGTCGAATGGCAGCCATATGCTAATGAATTCAGTTACAAACTATACTGTCACATAATGTTAGTTAGGTTGTAGTGCTTTCAGATTTTTTGCAGTTATTATAACTGATGTAGCTGTCCCCCAATTCTGAGCTGTGTATACTGAATGGATCATGGCTGGAAAGCACCAGGGGGCAGGGCTGCTTGGCCAGGGAGCAATATGGCTGACTGCATCTGGTTTGTGTTGTTATAAATATTGGGCAAAGACTTTAGTAAAAAAAAGAAACTCAGGCTATTTTGGGGCGCTGGGGATAGAAGGTGACGACAAAAACTTCCTTGCTGGGTATAGGATCACTTTAAGCTCACCTTAGAATAGAGCTGTGTAAAAAATATGTAACTTTATGGATGCCATGAGTAAGGGCTGAACGCCCGAAACGCGTAGGCAACAGCCTTGTTCTCTTATGCTTTTATGATGCCTCTGTAGAATATGGATGGAATTTTAAGAATTTTCTAAATAAACATGGATGGAGAATCCTTTTAAAGATGGACACTGGCTGGCTTCATGTTACTTTCTGCAAATTGGATGTGAGCTGAGCACTCATTGCCGTGCCGTGTCCATTCTTTCTGGCACCTGTGGATATGGATTTACAATGGCGGAGCTGATCCTTTGTGTTGTAACTTTATGGTTACATTTATGGTACATTTACATAGAACCTGCCTTGGGAAAGGAATAAAGCTATACCTACTTTGTAAAGCATCAGTGCTGCTTAGATCAGTGGTTCTAAAACTTGTTACGCCAACTACCCACTAGTTTCAAGCAAGTTTCCCCAAGGAGGGGATCAATATTAAATAAGGAAATCATGGGTCTAGTATTATAGTAATTAAAGCAATTAAAATGACAAAACAATTAAAATTATAAACCAGACACATTTAGACCTCATGCCCCCCCCCCTCCATTGGTGTGTCCCTGAACATTGCTGAGTACCCCTTCAACCTGCGGCTTGTACCCACCTATAAACCCATACCACAGGTTGGTACTATAGATCACAGTTACAGCATTTTCACATTGTGCAATAGTTCAGTTACTACAATAGCCGTACCCAGCAACATGGAGATGTGAGTAGCTGGTGACGGGACCCAGAGGCAGATGGACTCCGCTTGGAAGGACCCAGAGGAAATACCCAACTGCGCAGGAATTGGGCTGAAACAGACAATGTTGTGACAACCCAAAGCCACTGACAAGCACAGAGGACCCAGTGGGGACCAGAAACCACAACGGAGGTGGTGGCCAATGGACTGAAAGGCATCAATATCAAACTGTTTCACTTACATTGCTCGTAGACATCTACTATAGTTATTACCTGTGTTTTGGGAATGCAGCACATAGATGTGAAGGGGATCATTGATTTCAATGACCACAATTCTCTTCCTGCTTTTATTGCGATAGTAAAAAAGTACTGCAAAAGCTTTATTAAATAATAGTCAAGTTCATAGACAATATTATCTACTTACCAGGCAAGATACAGAAGGGGGGAATCTCAATAAGACTGAGAATGCTTTTGGGAATGTTTCTCACCTATGGCTGACCCAACTGGGGATTCAGCTATGGATCGGCAGCCAGCTTCTGTGAATCTTCCTGTGCCCTGTCACGAGTAGAGAAGTGCAAACCCAATCGACAGAACCCAGTTTCAGACTGAACCTTGTGAACCCAAACCCTGGCTTCCTGGCGATCACATAATATCACTATCATCGGGCAGACAATTTTTTGGGGGGTGCACCTTACTTTTTAAAGTTTGCTGGGGCTTGTGATTCTGTCAGTTTGGGTGTGCACAGTTCCTGAATATAGTTTTTCTTTGTTTTTAAATACTGGGAGGGTATTGTATTAAAAATGGTTCGGGGGCATTTGAGCACCTTGTCCGAGATGCTCGGCAGTGTCTGCACTGCAACGCCGACTTCAGCCTGCCCGGCCAGTGGCGTACATACCCCTGATGGGGCCCCACAGCTGGACCCCCATCCATCAGCGGCAGCACAACAGCCATCCCCCCACTGGCGAACACTCACCAACTGGGTCCATGCAAGAGAAGAGCAGCACTAGCACTGGCATGAGAAGGCCAGTGAGAGCAGCGGTGGTAGGCACAGGAAGGTGAGGGAGGAGGCGGACGCTGTGAGGTGCGCGGTGGGTGCACGGAGGCATGCGCACAGAAGCGAGGAGGAAGGAAACATAGAAACATAGAAGGTTGACGGCAGAAGGAGAGCATACGGTCCATCTAGTCTGCCCTTATGTGTATACTGTATGTTCTCTTTATCTTAGGATAGATGTGTGCTTATCCCAGGCATGTTTAAATTCAGTGACTGTTGATTTTTCAACTACCTCTGCTGGAAGTTTGTTCCAAGCATCTACTACTCTTTCTGTAAAATAATATTTTCTAACATTGCTCCTGATCTTCCCCCCGACTAGCTTCAGGTTGTGCCCCCTTGTTCTATCATTAAGCTTCTTCTTAAAACACTTCCCTCCTGAACCTTATTCAATCCTTTCACATATTTAAAGGTCTCAATCATGCTCCTCTCTCCCTTCTTTCCTCCAGGCTGTACAAATTAAGTTCTTTAAGTCTCTCCTGATAAGTTTTAAGTTTAAGTCCTTCCACCATTTTCGTTGCCCGCCTTTGGACACGTTCAATTTGAATAATGTCTTTTTGCAGGTAAGGTCTCCAGAACTGCACACAGTATTCTAGCTGTGGCCTTACCGGCATGGTTGGCTAGGTAAGTATGTACGCTGTCTGGGTGCACATTAGCTAGAGGTGGTGCAGGTAGCGTGAGCCGGGCCCCCTTGTTCCACGAGCCTGGGGTATGTGCCTGCACTGCCTCTATGGTATATACGCCCCTGCTGTCGGCGCTATCAGCTGTAACATTCCCGGCCAGGCAGTGTTCTCAGCTCACGGCTTGTGTATGCCTATGCGCTAGAGATACCTTGAGCTGACACTGGCTTGCAAATAAGATGTATGCCCAGAAGCCTTCTAGAAGGGCACTAAGGAGAAGGCATGCTAGTTTGCTATACTGACATAAGGCAGAATCTTACTGCTATTGGCTGGGGTGTAGCTAGGGGGGAGCAGGGGGGTGCTTGCCCCGGGGGCAGCAGGTCAGGGGGGTGCCAAAGGGGGACCTCAGAACAGGCGGGGGCCCCCATTTTAAATCAAATCTTGCTCCGGGTGCCAGAAAACATAGCTACTCCTCTGGCTATTGGCACTGGGAGAGGCCAGTAAAACGCTTCCCAGGCTAAAGCAGCAGAAATTAGGGCTGATGGCCAAGTAATATACTCACTGGTGCCACTGAAACAGCAACTAAATAGCAACACAGAGCCACCAAAATGCTGTATGTGGAACTACCCATCCAAAAATCTATTGGATAATTCTTATAGTCTTATAACATGGATGAACCACAGAAGGAAGAACAATTCTTCTAAACCTCGCTAAAAATATTACAGTGTATTAAGATTAAATTGAATCATATTATAAAGGCAATCCTTTCTTCCGCTGGAGTTAGTAAGACCGTATTGGTGCAGTCTTCAAACAATAGTAATTTTGTGTATTAATACACTAATAGCTACTAACTACTAACATTTCCCGCGGAGCTATTAGTGTATTAATACACAAAATGATTATAACATGGATGCTAACTGTTATTTTTGCATTAGTTATTGAGGGAGTGGGCTGTGCCCCGACCTTTCTTTTTGTCCCAGTCTAGAACTTCCTGGCCAGTGGAAGTATTTTTAATGACTTTTTATCTAGCAAAAAATCTATGAGTCTCTTCATCACACGCAGGGTGACGCTAGAATAGAAACGACAAATAATATGTGACTGTTCCAGGATAGCTAGATTACAAATCTAACCTTCAGCTGCCTGGGGCTAGAAAATTCAGACCAGTATTTTACATATAATTTCCTTGTTGAAAACAAGCAAATAGTCAAATTGTTGGGAAGTAGAATTAGTATTCATAGTGGCGTGTATATCATTATGCACAACGGGAGCTAAACCCACATTACTGTCATTCAGGCCTCGGAGGAATCTGTTTCAAAAGCATTCCCTGACATTCAAATAAATAATCTCTCAAAATAAGGGATTACCATGGATTTTGATGGCTTTAAACAACCTGATCCGAGGCAGTCCAATGACATTTTAATTGCCACTTCTCATTTATTATCTGTCTTGTAAAATGGGAGTAATTAAACCTAAATGAAGGCTATGGTTAAACAGACTGAGTTTAAAAATGGAGGCTTTCGTTACCATCTGGACTTTCCACCTGCAATGACTTTCTAACACCATTGTAATAAAAATGTAATTATAACGCATCCCCTTTACAGTGATAAAATATAGACTCACCCGCCATAAGCAAATATTTTCCCTGGGCGTTTTTAACACGCAGCAAGACGTGTTAATGTTCACCGTTAAAGAGCTTCTACTGAAAATTGTGACTGGTGATAACTGTAGGTGACTGTAGGTTCCAGTTCAGTATTTCTTTTTTGGATGTTGTTGGAGGAGGCACCAAAGAACATAGAGCCACGATCAGGCACCCAAAAGTGAGCTGCACTGACATTACTTGCACCATAATTATGAAGGTCATTGTCACAGTGTAGTACTTACCTTGCTGCTACTCCCCTGCTGTCTTCTGGCAAGGAAGGTAACAGTCCCATTGCTTGGTGACCACCAGGATGCATTAGTCATAGGAAGCTTTCCTGAGTTACCTGCCCACCGCTTCACCTCCCATTCACCACCTGCTTAGCAATGGCAGACGTAATATAAAGGCTCAGCTTGCCAGCCGATCCCTGTCATGTGCTGACCTATTCCATGTCTGACCACATCCAGTGACAAGCCCTGCTGCCAACCCAGTGCCACATTTGTCCATGCCCTGTGCCAAGCCGTGTTGCTGACCTAGTGCCTCATTTGACCTTCTCCAGTGATCAAGCCTTGTTGCTGACCCATTGTACGTCTAACCATGTCAATTGCCATGTCCATTCCATGTCTGACCACATCTAGTGCCAAGCCCTGTTGCTGACCCATTCCCAGTCTAACCACATCCCATGCCAAGCCCCATTGCCTAACTGTGCCACGTCTGACTGCGTCTAATGCCAAGCCTTGTTGCTGACTTTGCCATGTGTGACCATTGTGCGTTGTTACCTTACTGTTATTGCCCACTGGTTGAACTACCTGCCACGTCCCTGGCCATGGTTTATGTAGACTGTCTTGGCAGCCTCAGTGCACTGCAACCAAATACTAACTACAAGGAGTCCCCAGAGCACTGTACTCAGGTAGGCAACAGGAGGCAAGGACTTAAAGTGGACCAAAATTCAATCCGGGGCTCTGGTCCCTTCCCCTGGGGCACCCTGATCGAGGGTGCCCCGCTGTGTGAAACCCCCCAGGTCGCCAAAACCAACTCACCTCTTCCCGGTCCTATGACGCATCCTATCAGTGCGCTTGGATCCACTGACGTCACGCCGCCTAAGCCTTTGTCTAAGGTGAGTGTCTCCTAGTGCGCTGACTGCTGCACCCCCTGCTTCCCTCCTGCCATTTACAAATAGGCATTCACAAATGCCTGGCGCGGCTATGCACCCTGCTAGAGGGATAGCGGGGATGCGGCCATGGCTCACACATATGCCATTGGACTGGGAAAGAAGGTAAGGTGGGTAAGGTTGGTGGGTTTCACACAGCGGGCATCTCGATTTTGAATGCCCTGGGGGGAAAATCGATCAGCCCGGGAATCTATCCGATCGCCATGGGTTTTGGTCCACTTTATGCACAATCACCCACACGTTTCGTGGTTCCACAGCCACTTCTCAAGGATGGCAAGTGCTTACATTACTCAGCTTTTTATGTCCCCAAAGTATGCCCACTCCCACAGCATTGCCCCCCCCCCCACCTGCATTACAGATTCAGCTACGCTCAGGAACCTTGGGGGAAGGGCAATGTGCATATTGTGTATGTTCAAACCTAAACTCTCCATCCATCTGAGTTAAAACGGGTAAGAATGGGTAAACATGTCGGCCTCTAGATGTGCAAAGCCAGACATTCCCCAAAAGTCTTACTGATGAAATTGCAGCTAGTATTGCGGGGCTGAATACTAATGTACACCATTAGTTTTTTTTTTTCATTTGAAAAGGCATGTATCATTTTCTTTACACTTCACAAATACTTGCTACTTTGTGTTGCTCTGACACATAATATCTCAATAAAAATACTTTTCATTTGTGGAACATTTTAAAGTGGACCAACACCCAGGATTTTGACTATCCTGGGTTTTGGTCCACTTCGGTGGGGCACCCCGCTGTGTGAAACCCCCCAGAACGATTTCGGATGCCCCGCGGGGAGGGATCTGATCGTCCCGGGAATCTATACGATCCCCCCTGGGTGTTAGTCCACTTTAAAGGGTATGAATACTTTTTCGAGGCATGTAATCTGGAAAAGTCACTGAAGCAGTGTCATCTAAATATGTGGCTTATTCGTTTAAGTTACCAGTTGATTTCAACTTCTGTGTAGACACCATTTATGTGTCCAGTCATCCTTCCAGAAAAGAAAACAGCTGATTTAGAATAAAAAAAACCCTTCTGACTGCATCTATTGTTTACTTCTCTACCTCCAAGATCCAGTCTCGTCTAGATCAGTAAACGCTTTTTCCTCAGCCTCTTGCTGGCAATCAGTTCTTATGCAAGACAATGAAATAACAAGGTAATTGCTGGCAGGGGGTGAAATCATATTATATAAAATTACAATAGTACTTTGTCCCTAAAGAAAAGAGGCAGGCAGCAATTTCACACGAGTCTCTGGGGGAGCTGCAGGTAGAGACGGAAATTCGTACAGCTACAACATTAGAAACGGGGAGGCCGATTCATTAATAGCGTCAGGTAGCGACAGATGAGCGCCAGTAGCGTGATTTTCACAGCGCCCTCTAGTATTCGCTGTGCTTGGCCGTTGTTCGCTTGTTGACAGCGACTCAGTCGGTGTGCGGTAATGTTGAATACGGGGTTAGGAGTCGCTGTTTCACAGGTTCCGCGCTGTATGGGTACGCCTGACAGCGAATGGCCAGAGCGAACGGCTCCCAGCATATTCATTAACAAATCACGCTCAAAAAATTGTCGCGCTGTGAAATGCTTGTTTAAACCCCAGAGCGCTGGCGGCGATGGCTTAAAAGTAGTTTTTAACCCCCAAACAACCATATTTTTTGATTAAAAAATGTAAAAATTTTTTCTAAACATTTTGTAATATGTAATATCAATTCTGCACAAATTTTTTTTTTTTTTTTTTTTTTTACCTTAAAAAAAAAAAATCTAACATTGCCGAAGTGATCACAGAATTTTTGACAGTTAAAAAAAAAAAAAACAGTCATATCAATTAATTATGAATATTTAAAGATTGCTCCATTGAAATGCATTGGAGAGCGCCAGGTAGCGAGAGGTCATACCTGGCGCTGTGATGGGATTAGCAGCGGCGCTGTTCGTTGCAGTCCGCTACATGATGAATCCCGCGCTAGGTGACGCTCTCGCCGGCGCTAGCCTCATTTAGCGTGATAAATGCGTGATTGTGTCCGCCGCCTGGCGTTCTGGAGTCGGTAGCCGCCGATAGCTGGCGCTACCTGGCGCTAGTGAGACACTACCTGGCGCTATCCCTTGATAAATAAGGCCCTAGGTCTGCTTTAAATTATAGCAGATACACTTGCAGTTTGTGGAGTTTCTAATTTGATTGTGTTTATCCCTCTGGTCTCTGGTCAATAGGGACACTAAACTAACCTAACCTCACTCACAATCAGTGAACCCTGCATTAGAGTGATACTCACCATTTGTTGTCAAAATCCATCCAAGGGGGACAGGAAACACACACACGTGGCAGCCACATTGCCTTCTGGAAATGCTTTATTAAAGTGCTACTGCAGGTAAAGATAATTGTTGCACCATTGCGTCTGGCTACACTTTACTGTAATGTCCAAGATATTGAGGTTTACAGTTTCACTTCATGATTTTTCTTCTCAAAAAAGTGGGTCTGGCCCTTGGATTTTGGAGGCTGCATAGTAATCAGCATAATTGGTGGGGTCTGTAAGATTCCCAGAACTTGCATAGGACACCCTGGCTGTACTTCTACCCTCTGCCCCTGTTGCTAGGCAACACTGGAGCCTAGACCAGAGCACGTCTAGACACACTCCAAAAGTGCATGCACGCACTCCCAAAAGCTCGAGAACCAGCTTCCTATAACTTTCCAACAAACAAGCAGACACTGCGGATGTCTGCATCATTGCATGTGGCTGCACTGAGCTAACTGTTCAATTCTGATTGCAAGTAACCACTTGTATTTGCCCTTCTGACATCATTGTGTATGTATATAGTGTGTCTAGTGTGCTCTAAAAGTAACCAAATATATGATTTAATCTTAGGCTGTTCTTTTATCTTGATCCCAAACCCAGTTTTCATGCTTTTCAGTTAACTTAAACATTACCATGATGGCTTCAGGCCCAATATAATCCCATTATTGGACTGGACCTTTATCAAACTGGTGGTAGTGAAAGGGATCTGCAGCCTGTCAGGGTCTTGAACATCCTTTAAATAGAGACTGTACCTAGGGCCGGATTGAGTGTGGTGGAGGCCCCTGGGCACAAAATCTGGTGGAGGCCCCAGATTCAGCATTTTTTTCCCACTAAAATAATAGTCCAGCCAAGTAACTGATTGGTGGTTGTCTGGGTCCCTTGTATCACCCTGTGCGTGTGCGTGCTGCTCGGGGACTCGTGCTTTGCCATTCTGGGTGGGGGGTGTAGTGTAGTCGCCCAGCTGGTCCAGCAGAAAACAGTTCCCTGCATTGAGCTGCCAGTGGCTGTGCTTGGCGGCTTATGTGCAGTGACAGCTCTGCACCCATCAATGTAGCGTTGCTGACGGTGGCTTTGCTGCTCTAGACTCTCCATTCTGCCCTATGGTGGCTTTAGTTGCAGGTTTGCAAAAACGAAAAAGGCTTGCTCAGGCGCGCAGGGGCCCTCACTGCCACCAATAGGTTTGTTGCTGTCCCCACGACCCCCCAGGCCAAAGGCTGAAAAGCCTCCTGGACCAGACCATAACCCAAAGGTTGGTAGAGGCTCCCTTTGCAGGCCAAGTGGTGGAGGTCCCGGGGCGTGTGCCACTTGCACCCCCTCATTATCTGGCCCTCACTGTATCGCATGATCTAGGTGTCGCAGTTACGTCAGTCAAGGCAACGAGGTATCATTCATGACACATCCCAAATCAGGTTCCCTGGAGTGATTGTTATGGAATCTTAAGTCATTTTTGACTGGAGATCCCCTTTAAAGTGTTTTTTTTACAAGGTACACACGGACTTGCTACCGTCAGATATGAAAGCAGAAGAAGAAGGCAGCAAAGAGACCAATAGCTGCCACTCCTCCACCAATGCTTTCATTTCAGCTTAGCATTGTTACAGCACATACAGCAGCGACAAATGTCAAGGAGCTCTTAGAATGTCATAATAACCTAAGGTGTTTTTTCTTTTGCAGTCAGATGTTGATGTCCTTGGAGATTCAGTTGAGTCTTACAGAGACACATTGCTATTGCTGCAACTATTCTTCTCCTATATTGCAGCTGTAATAGGGCACCTGAGTCACTTCTATTCAGCCTGTAAAGCCAGGTGCCTTGGATCAGAGCTCCTGAACTGTGTAGTAAGCTGACGTGAATCAGTGATTGGCACTGGATTGTCCTGTTTGGAGTGAGGCCTGCTTAGAAAGCGGCGGCCTACTATGTATCTGTGAAATGGAAGCTGGCATCCCATATCTTGGCGGCTACCAGGCTTGTGATTGCCAGGAGAGAGAGGTCACTAGCCTGGGGTTTAGTATCAGCTAGAATCTCAGACATACCAGTGATGGAGAAATTGACAGCGATCGCTTTAGATGATTATGAACAATTCCGAGTAACCTGGGCACCATGGCCTCGATTCACAAAGAGTTGAAAAAAACTCTCATGGTAGTAAAATATTCAGTTCATGAGAAAAAAGCCTGAGAATGTCACTGTTAGTGAATCACCAGATAGGAAGACAATGAAAGTCAATGGCACTTTTTACTACAGGTAAAAAGGGGTAAAAAGTTCAATACCTTTTTCAAGAGTAAAAAAGTGCAATTGACTTTCATTGTCTTCCTATCTGGTGATCCACTAACAGTGAAATTCACAGGCTATTTTCTCATGAATTGAATATTTTTCTACCATAAGAGTTTTTTCAACTCTTTGTGAATCAAGGCCCATGGATTGACCACCTTCAACTAGACACTCAGGTGGTCACGGCCTGACCCAGGCGGAGGATGATTTAATAAGGAACCCTCCCACCCATCCATTCCGCCCCCTTCTCCCTCCCCCCCCCCCCCGTCCCACAATATCCCCCCTTCTCTCTATCCTTCTTTTCTGCAAGACCCCCTTTCTCTCTCCTCTTACTTACCTTTACTCTCACCCCCTATTTAACTTTTCTCTTACTAAGTCAATTTACAGGTATTTAGAAGTTGGTACACATAGCATTATGACAGCCCCCCAGAATGATGGTTTAAAACTGCTATTAGATTGGACACTGGAGGTAGACGCCTTTTGTAACATAACTTGTTTTCAAGTGATGTATGTGGGCAGCTAGTATTACTTTGAGCAGTGGCCCTAATAATGAAAAAAGAAACCCAATATTATTGAAGCACTGTTTAATACACACCTGTCCGAATGCTTTATTACAGTTACAATGCTGTCTTGCCTCGCCAACTTGCTGCATACAAATGATTTAACAAACTGTGACAAAGAGTTTGTACCAATACTGAATGCTCTTTTTGTGTGTATTACGTGCTATGATCAATAAAAATTTTTGTACAAGAAAGCGGCGGCCTAGGCCCAAGGCCGTGTTTGGTGTTCATGCTGCCCTAGGCACTTCAAGTGCTAGCGCCCCTTTTGTTGTATAGCTTTGAGCAGGGCCTGCTCCAGGTTTATGGCCCCTTGCAGTGTGGTATGACTCCATACATGGCGATAAAGTTGCACATATTGTGAATACTACTAAAGAATAAAAAGAAAAAAATAATAGTAGGAATAACAAAGTATAGGAAGAATGACAGGAATAAAGAGAAATTACGAACATAAGAATAGAAGGAATGACAGAAAAAATGTAAGCAGAAAAGAAAGAAGGAATCACAAAAAAAGAAAAAAAACAGATGGAACGAAATAAAAAATAAATGCAAAGAAACAAGGAACGAAAGCACAAAATGACGGGAACAAAGAAAGAATGAATGCAAGGCAGAAACAAAGAAAGAAAGAGAATATATCAATGACAGAAACAAAGAAAGAATAAATAGAAAGACAGGAAAAAGAAGGTAAGACGGAGAGAGAGGAAATGGGAGAAAAAAGAGCTGGAAGGAAAGAAAGAATAGAGGGACTGACAGAAAAAAAGAAGAAAAGACAGAAGGAATAGAAGGAATGACAGGAAAAATGAAAGGAAAGAAAAGTAATGGTAGATGAAAGTAAGAAACAAAGAGTAGATAGAAAGAAAACGACTAGAAGGGAGGAATAGAATAGAACAAAAGAAACTAAGAATTGAAGAATTGACAAAAAAAAGAGTCTCTCCCAATGGCCAATTAGCCCCTGGCTGACAGTCCTTAGTCCTGGTTACTGTACAGTCCTGCATAGGGGTGTCCCAGGGAAGAGGGGATGAGGTGGGCCCTCCCAATGTGCAGTATGCCCAGTGCTGAGGCCTGCCCGCACCTTGCGGTCCACCAATATAAAATATCCATGTGTAGAGGTGTTTTAGGATGCGAAATGCAGAGGAGCATGCACTTGTATTAGAGATTGCCGACACACAGAAGTCACATGGCCACAGCAATAAAGAGGAGAGGATAAGGCTGCATATTGCCTTTACTGCGTTGCACCCTCTCTCCCTTCTATACACACACACACACACACACACACACACACACACACACACACACACACACACACACACATTGTAGGGGAGCATTTGCAAGGAGACATTAATGTGCCAACTTTTTTTATTTTTTCCAGTAGCAGTAATGTCAGCCCCCCCCCCCCCACAGGTGGCCACCCTAGGCACAGGCCTAGGTTTGCCTAATGATAAATACAGCCCTGCCTAGGCCACTGATGACCGGAGACCTAAGTGATGGCGAGCAGGAGATGTGACTGGGGCCCCAAAGTGGAACCGTAGCCAATATGAGTAGCTCTGACGTGACGCGTGTGGCACGGGTTCGGTACAGGTGTGGTTAGATGTGGTGCAGGTCAACACCACAGGATGGCAGTGAAGGTTGGACATTGGAGGGCAAGATGGGACAGCAATGGTGTGCTACTTCCTAAAAGTGGCTTCCCAATCAGCTGGGATGTGGGGCCCACCAGCGCCTACTATTGGTTGCAGGGGGCCAAAAGTGAACAGTGGTTCTCTGATGAGAATGAGCATGGAAGTGGTGGCCAGGTAGGTACCGCATTGTAAAAGCAGTTCTCCTGAGTACAACTACAGTAAAGCAGGGGTCTCCAACCTTTCTCCTCAAGGCCCACCAACAGGCCATGTTTGTGGATCTCCACATAACCGGCTATAAAGCCCTGCTGCTAATTACTTCATCTTTGCATCTGTGTGAAGATCGACAAACATGGCCTGTTGGTGACCCTTGACTAAGAGGGTTGGGGACGCCTGCAGGGGACTACCTAGCTCATAGTAGCCACAGACTGCAGTGGTAAATAAGGTCAGCTTTAATGCACACTTCAGCAAGATGTCATGGTCAAAAGGCATAGTTATAATCAACAAAAGCAGATGTCATGGTTATAGCATACCTTCCAACTTTTCTGGGTGGGAAAGAGGGACAATTGTTAAATTAGGCCACACCCCCACATTGAGGGATGGATAGGAGATACATTGTAACAGTAACAACAATAGAAACACTTTGAATAGGCAAATGAATCATTTATTGCTGCAGATCTGCATGTTACACCTCAAAGAGGGACAAATGAGAACCACGAAGAACGGGGGGGAGGTATGTTATAGCAATTTAACAGATCTATGTCGCGGGTTGGCCAATAACTCTCACACAATCAGTGTTGAGAAAGAAACAAGCTACAGTGCACAACCTAGTCTAAGCTGTGTGCTAGTATACAAATGACGAGCCAAAAGAAACCATGTGGTATATACCACAGGACATGCTGCACAACACAAAATATCAAAAAGTGTATTATTCACAATTAGACACATTAAAAACAGTTCAAATACATCAATGACACACTGACACAAAACACCTGTGCAGGACAAACAGATAATAATCAACTATATTATATCAAGTAAGTCCCACTCCAGGGCACAATTATATCTATTACTGCCTAACTATTGATCCGGATCAAGCTCATCCACATAAACTATCTATATAAAAACAATAAGTTCCAAATCCCACTACAATCATTGTCTAAATATAACTGTGCCTAAAACAAAGCTAAATGCAAAAATGTGATAAGTCCTGTCACACAAGTGACAGGCACAGTAGCCTGATGAAGTGTTAGAACGAAACGCGTGGCTCTGGGGCCCTTTTGCTTGTTTCCTGATGGCATTGTCTCTTGATCTGGTGATGTAGATTTAAGTTTATATTGCTTTTTATTTGTGTGCACTTCTCTTACTTTTGTTCTGTGCATATTGATTTTTAGATTTTGATTTGCTTTCACGCCATTATCATTACTTTGTACAGCGCTACGGAAGATGATGGCGCTATATAAATAAACAATAATAATAATAATTAGTAAATCATTTGGAGGTATCATTTTTGCATTTAGCTTGGGTTTATGCACAGTTATATTTGGACAATTATTGTGGTGGGATTTGGCACTTATTGTTTTATATAGATAGTTTATGTGGATGGGATTAATCCGGATCAATAGTTAGGCAGTAATAGATATAATTGTGCCGGGAGGCCTTACTTGATATTACATAGTTGAGTGCCATCTGTTTCTGCGCAGGTGTTTTGTGTTGGCCTTTTGTAAATTTTAACTGTTTTTATTGTGTCCAATTGTAAAACTTTGTATCTGAATAATAAACGTTTTGATATTTTGTGATACATGTTTGTGCTGTGCAGCTTTTCTTATATACCAAATGGTTTCTTTTTCCACTCAGTGTTGACTTAACCACTGTAGCTCCTCTTTATTGCTCAGTAAATGGACAGCGGCACATATTATACGCATGGAAAAATTAATTAAATGGAAAATTAACTAAAGGAGACCTTCTCCACCTTAGGGCTAGGGATTACAGCCAGGTTTCAGTTTCAGTAGAATGTCCCAAGACAACGCACACAACCAGGTTCCACACTTCCGTGGGGTTTAAAGGGTTTCCAACAAGGGCAGCCACACTTTACCAGCGCTCGCGCACCTCTCGCAGGCCTTGAACGCTCCCGATGATAGGTGGCTCCATGTATCCATGCCAAAGGGACCCTTGGGGGCTTCTCGATCTCTCAACCAGGTCCTCTCCAGGCATCCTGAAACGCTTGTGCACCAAAGCAATATGTCCTCCTGCGTTGTGTTAGCTGTACCCGCCACTCTCCCAGACAGGTGCAAAACTGTGATTTTAAGGAGAGACCTACCATGGGCCCTATCCTGTATACCCTCCAGCATATATATATATATATATATATATATATATATATATATAGAGAGAGAGAGAGAGAGAGACTCCGCCCACCTTATATTGCCAGGGCTAAACTCCACCCAATCCCTTTAGCTTGAAGTCTAACTCCTCCCACTCTGTTCTCTTCTTAAGGGGAACCCCACCCATTCTCTCTGGTTAAATACTAACTCCACCCAATTGCCTACCAAATATAAGATAACTACGCCCACTTGTCCCCGTTTTATAGGGTAGGTCCTCCCATCCCCTCTCCCCCACCAGTAACAATGGAGGACAGCGGCAGAGATGAGAGGGGACTGCATGCCAGAGCGAACAACGGCTTGCAAAGCTCCATACCTCCTGATGTGGACCTGAAACTGAGGAGGGGCATCCCAAACTGGGAAGGACCAGGGATTCCCAGCCCACCCAGGCAGGAGAACAGCATCCAGCCAGACACTGCCCAATCCCTACAGGCACAATGAAGGAACCGCAGCATCAGACCAAAAGGGCAGTTATCTGGAGAAAGGGGCCCCTGTGACATCTCCAGGAGACCGTGGAATCACCCACCAATCCCATCAACCCACCAAGGACTGGGGCCACCGGGATTAGAATGGAAGCTGCATGTCCTCAGCCAAGGTAAGCACACTTTCTAGGCCCTCCCCTACTAACCATTCCTGTTCTCCCTACAGAGGTACTGGATGGATCCACCAAGGTTTGCCGAGAATGGCACAGGGCCCTCTTGAAAGACCATGGCTGATTCTGGTTCCCCCATCACTAGGAGGTACAGCTTCCCTGTGTGGTCACACACAACCCTATCTACCCCTACCTGGTAAGTAGACCTCAATTAGATTTTTGGGATGCCCAGGAATCAGATTCAACTAATCAGAGTAACTAAAGCCTTTGTTTTTCTTACAACAGGCATCTCCAGCCCTTCTCCCTCCCAAGACCCAGAGAAAGAAACCCACCTGACCCCCATTAACCCTTTCCTTCCCTTGTCCCAGAATTAACCCAAAAGGTTGGTGTAGAAGTGTTTTTTATTTTGCCTATTGGTTCCTACTACACTACTAGATTAGCACTATAGGTATAAGGTGTGTAACTGTACTGATGCTCACCGGGTCACGGAGGCTCGGTTGTTAAATCCCACTGGCTTTACCCCAGGGCATCCCAAATCAAGATGCCTGCTGTGTGAAACCCCCAGGACACCGGTCCAATGGCGTATGTGCGGGCTCTCAGCCGCTTGCCTTGGCAAACAGCGCTGATTGTTTACAATGGGACGCATGCACTGCGCCATCGCCTGCACCCCAGTGGCGTGTGCACACACCTGCCCCAGCCATTCAGATAGGCTGGGGCGGAAGCAGCACGTAATCCCCATCGAAGGCAATCAGCCATTTGCCGAAGGATGTAAACATGGCAAAGGGCTCTAATTGGATGGGAGCCCGCACATTCGCCGTTGGAACGAGGACAGTTTTGCTTGGCAAACTGGGGGGTTTCACACAGCATAGCATTTCAATTCGGGGGGCAGGGAACAAAACCCAGGAAAGTCAAATTTCTGGCTTTTGTTCCACTTTAAAAAGGAATTAAAGTAAAAAAATGTTGTCTGTCTCAATCCTGCTGCAAGGAAGCATTGGTTGCTCTGCACATCACCTCCCAGCAAGCCTGAGACCGGGCAGCACTGCTTTCCCACTTTAGTTCCTCTCAAGCAACTATGTGCATATATGACCATTGTATGCTTCTGTCTGTGCTGTTAGACAAACGCAATCAATGAGTGCACGTGCACTCTGCTGTGCTCAGCGATAGCTGCGGGACCACTGTGGCTGGACAGAGTAGCAGTAAAACCACTTTTTGTGTGGTCCCAGAGGAATAAAATAGAAATGGGAAACTTTGGAGCTCTGCTACAGCTTCTACCCAGTGCATTAGTAAATGGAGGAGAGGCATACTGGACAGGCATTAGATGAGATGCTTGCTGTCTTATTATTGCAGTTGGGTGTACAGAACTCGACACTATAGCCCCTATAGCATTCCCACTGGCACTCTTGGGAAGTTGGGTTGGGATAGGTAAAGCAGAAGGCACAAACCTTAAAGCGGAACAAAACCCAGGAATGTTACTTTCTCTGGATTTTTTTTTTTCGTGCCAACGACCCCCCCCCCCCCCCCCCCGGCTGTGTGAAACCCCCAAGTTCGCACAGCAAAACTCACCTCTCCCTCCGCCCACCAATGCACGTGCGGGTTCCTTTGCTGTGTTTAAAGCCAATCAGAGCCCTTTGCTGAAGGATGTAATCTGGAGCAAGTGATGCCGCATCCCCCGCGCATACGCTCCCACCCATTGGGCACCCAGAGCACTCCCCATTGTAAAAGATCAGGGCTCTGATTGGACAAGAGCTCGCATGCGTGGGATTAGACCGGGAAAAAGTGCGCTTTTTACCGGCTCCCTGGGGGGTTTTACACAGCGGTGCATCCTAATTCAGGACGCCCTGGGGACAGCCAGCGGCCAGTCCTGGAATCTTTTATATTCCAAGCCGCCATCTGGTGGGTTTTGTTCCGCTTTAAGGCCAAATTTGTTGAATGCAGAAAATGCGTGAGTGTGAGTGTGAGTGTGTGTGAGTGTGTGTGATTACTGATCTTTATAGTATCATAGTTGGTGGATAGTGGTCAGTAGTAGGATCTCAAGTCTTACAAGGACATCTCTCCCAGTTTAGAATTTATGGAAAAAAACCAAAGTGTCGTTTGTTGCGCAGGTTTAAATCCAGTTTTAGTTTGGGAAATTCCTGCTTGTCACTTGTCTGGTTTGTGTGCATTCCATTTGGTTTTAATTCAGATTTTATGTTGCAAGCTATTATATTTTATTGCTACAGAGCATGTACTGGGTTTTACCGGTAAATATAAACTGTCAGGGTGGAGATGTCTGCTTGTGCGTTCACTCATCTAAAACTCGGTCAGGTTTTCAAGATTTATTTTATCGTCAGAGTAATTTTGCTGAGGTTTTGGTCTCCCCCTTCAGATATCCCAATTTGGGATGCTCTGCTGCCACTGGTTCCCCATATACTCACCTTGTCTCTCGAACCTACAGCGCATGCGCAGGCCTTTAGAGCATACCGACCAACTTTTCAGGGTGGAAAAGAGGGAAATGAGGCCAATTACGGATGGATAGGAGATAGGATGTAACAGTTACAACAATACAAACACTTGGAATAGGCAAATGAATCATTTATTGATGCAGATCTGCATGTTACACCTCAAAGAGGGACACATGAGAAGAACAAGTGAGAGGGGGACATGGACAGTCCCCCCAAATCAAACATTCTTGGAAGGTATGATCTAGCGGTATCCTAGGTCTGCATGCTCCTGCATGCAATATAATGAGTCTACCCCCGGAAGCATTCCCACTCCCTCGAGCACGGCAGAAAACTTGGAAATCTAGTCTTGGAGTCTACTTTCGATTCTGTCCGGGTGATGTGGGTTTTGGTCTGCTATAATGAGAAATAACTACAACTTGCAATCTGATGAGCTAGAGTGGGATGGCTGAACCCATCTGAGACGGCCACCCCACCCCTACCTGTCATGCTTGCAGCACACCTTAAAGCAGAACAAAACCCACCAGCGGCCGGCCTGGAATCTAAAAGATTCCCGGGCCTGCCACTGGTTTTTCTCCGGGGCATCCCGAATCGTGTCACTGTGTGAAACCCCTAGGTCGACCATATAAACGTACCTTTCCAGACTCCAACGGTGTATGTGGGAGCTCTCGTCTAATGAGACTCAGCAGGTGGCTCCCATTGTTTTGAATTTGGAGCAAGGCCTGCCACATCCCCGGCATCACACACACTTCCATCCCTGACATTCAGATTGGCTGGGGCAGGCGCACACGCACGGTGGGTTCTGGGGGATGTGGCAGCACACTCCCCCCATTCAAATCAATGAGGTAGTCACAGCAGATGGCTCTCACTGGATGAAAGCCCCCACATGCACTGTTGGAGTATGAAAAGGTGAGTTTTTATGGGCAAACTGGGGGGTTTCACACAGCGGGGCATCCCAATTTGGGATGCCTCAAGGGCACAGAACAAAACCTGGGAAAGTCTAAATCCTAGGTTTTGTTGCGCTTTAAAGTGATCTTATACCCAGAAGGGAAGTTTATTGCACAGAAGGTGGGGTAATCCAGAATAACCCCACAATATACCTGTATCAAAATATCCGCACAACCAGAAGTAAAGATTGATAATAACCCTTTATTGTGTATGGGTATTTACAACAGAAGGGAAGTTTATGTCGTCACCTTCTATCCTCACCCCAGTGGCCCAAAACTGCCTGTGCTTCTTTTTTTACCATAGTGTTTGCCCAATATTCATAAAAACATAAACCAGGTGCAGTCTGCTGTTCAAATGGCGGCTGCATTGCTCCCTGGACATGCAGCAGCACTCCCTGGTGCTCTCCAGCAATGATACATTCAGCTACACATGGTCCAACATTATCAGTTACAATAACTTCAGTAATCTGAAAGCACGACAAGCTAAACCACTTTTTATTCCTCATGTGGCAGGTTAGCTGGAGAGCACAAGGGGGCACAGCTGCATGGTCAGGGAGCCATATGACCACCATTCTAACAGCAGACTGCATCTGGTTAGTGTTTTGATAAATATTGGGCAAAGCCTTAATTAAAAAGCGTGGTGATGACATACCTCGATGACAAACCTCTTTTTTCTGGATACAGGATCACTTTAAAGTGGACCAAAACCCACTGAAATGGTGAAATACATTTGGCCAAAGCCCCTGCTAATACTACCTGCTTATGGTGTAGAACTAGAAATAGATATTTTCACTTTTTGAAACGTCCTGGAACACTGTTTGTAAGGTGGTAGGCAATCAGCCATTAAATCGGTGCGGCAATGACATCATTGCCACACACAACACTGGCAATGAATTGAGGAGGCGGAGCTTTACAGCTAAAACAGGCGCCATTATCTGGGACTAGAGTGACGTAGAGGCAGTGAAAAATGGAAAAAGGTACTCCTCATTGGGGGAGCAATTCTTGGGATACTAGTTAAAAATGTGGGTGTTGGTCTGCTTTAAGGCTCCACATTGTAGGCCTTAAGCCACACACAGCAGAGGAATGGGGGCAAGCATCAGACTTGGAACTGCCAGGTGCAGTAGCATACAAATCATTCTTAGGCTTGAGATTTCTTTTGCAGTTCTTATTTTTTTTCACTAAAGTAATGTAGGTCAGAACTTCCTATTAATGTGTTGCTCCATTTCTTTTTGCAGATTTAATTAATAAATAACAAGATCTTTGCGCTTTTTAGTCCTAGGATGCTGGAGGATATGTCCCACTTCCTCAGTTATACACATCCAATAAGGAGAACATATGTTCCCAATTCCACACCACCTACAGCAACGCTAGCTTATTATGCTCTAGTGAGGTAGGGAGAGGGGGGTTAACTGGTCACCTTAAAGGGTAAGTCCACTTTCCATGTGCCAAAACAATGTGCTCAGGGTACTGAGCTGATCCAGTATTTCTTAATTTTTTTTCCTTGGTTTACAAACGTGTGTTTTGGCAAAGTACACCAAAAAGAGAGGAGTGAGTCCTATACACACAGAACACTACTGCTATGGCTGTTGCTGAGGTGAGGGAGCTCACTCACACATTCCCAGCAGCAGTGTTCTGTGCAACTATCTGCAACCTGTAACTAATGGCAATGTACACCAAGGGGTTTATTCATCAAGGGATAGCGGCAGGTAGTGCCTTGTAAGCGGCAGGTAGTGACTTGTAAGCGGCAGGTAGTGACTTGTAAGCGGCAGGTAGTGACTTGTAAGCGGCAGGTAGTGACTCGTAGCGGCAGGCAGCGTCTGGTGAACGCCGGGCGCTGTACGCAATACCACATTTCTGAAGACGATTCTGGTGAGCAACTCTAACAGCGCCATGTAGCGTACGATTCCTCATTACAGTCAGGTCAGCGTATAGCGTATCCAGAGCGCCAGGTATTACCTGTCGCTACCTGCCGCTCTACCATAAATTTCAATGGACGTTCCGTTTCTTCTGTTTAAACAGGGTTTTATTTTTTGTTTTTGTTTTTTTTTTTTCTTCTCTCAAATAATTGTGTCACCTCTCCTGGCCTAGAAAGAGTCATTTTTGTAAACTTTTTATTTTTTTTTTGCTTTTTATGCAGAATTGTCATTACAGGTCTGGCATTAAAGTGTTAATGTCACAATGTTACAACAATGTCATTCCATGTGTTTTCGCTTTGTTACTGGTGGATATGTGTTCAAAAACAGACTTTAATCACACAGCGTCTGGCGCTCAATGCTATAGTGACCAAAGTCTTAAAGGAGCCACAGCACTCAACCCTGTCAGCTTGCAGGCCAGCCTATAATCTGTCTCTAAACTTGGTTAAAAACAGAGGACTCGGTCACACACATCTGCAGAAGTATGCTTAAGCTGCACCACTACGCCAAAGTGCCTCTGTGGGGTGCAGTCCTAACTCTAATCTCTGAGAGCCCATTTGGGACATACAGTGCAATAGATAAATTGCATGCCTCCCAACTGTCCCGATTTTCCCGGGATTGTCCCGATTTGCGCAAAGAATCCCGCGGTCCCGGAATGTTAACAAATGTCCAGGGACGCCCTGCTCCATGGCAGTGTGCCCAGGGGCGCAACGACGCAGGCGCGAAGATACTAGCTTCCTGGCGTGTGGGGTGAGAGAGTGGGGCGGGCGCACGGGGGGTGGGTGGGTGCTATGCTGGGTTGGGGATAAAAAAACGTACGCATGCCGGGGTGAAGGCAGCCGACATTGCTGGAGCTGGAGGGCGTGACGGGGGTGTGGCCGGGGCGTGACGGGGGTGTGGCCGGGGTGTGACGGGGGGTGGCCGGGCATGACGGGGGTGTGGCCGGGGCATGACAGGGGGTGTCCGGTGCATGATGGGGGGGGTGGTCGGGGGTATGGCTTGTCCCGCTTTCACATTTTTAGAAGTTGGGAGGTATGAAATTGGGAGCAGGCTTACCTGAGGTTGCCCTAAACCTCTCAAGTGCAGCCCATGGAGTGGAAGGGTCAAAGACCTTGCAATACAGCCTAGACCCCACACACCATGTGCTTGCACAAATTCAAAAGAAACAACAAGTTTAGAGACAGATTATAGGTTGGTCTGCAAGCTAACTGGTTTGAGTGCTGCGGCTCCTTTAAGACTTTTGTATCCTAATTGCCCTGTTAACATGCACCTCCCAGGTTAGTTATAAAATGGCCTAAGCGGCTGCCACCCCTCCTTTGTTTCTTCTGCTATAGCGACCAGATCCAGAGCGCCGATGCTGTGTGTTTTTTTGTTGAATATTGTGTGAGTCGCTGAGAGTCGGTCGCAATGAGCTGGCGCTACCTTTCGCTCCCTGCAACGCTGTACTGGTGTTAGAATGCCCAACATACATCTCATTCATCAATGCCGGCCAGGTTACTACAGCGACTGAGGCGCTCTGTTACAGCACCCGATAGCCGATCACATCGTCTACTAGTGGTCGCTTTAAGCGCCTCTGTACCGAGGCTCATCTGCCGATACCTGGCACTAGTTGTTAGACTCTTACCTGCTCGCCGTTCCGGGTCCCGCGGCGCACTGTTGCGTGGGCCCCAGCGGGCCTCTGCTCGGCGGTCCCCGGCTCGTCCGTCCCCTCGGCACCCCTGTGGGGTCCAGGGGCTGTCGGCACAGGACGCGGCTGGTGGCCGCGTCGCAGCCCGCTCCGCGCGGCTGCGCCGGCCTGCTGGGCTTCCGGGTGGCGTGACGCTGCCTCCTCCGGGCGGGGGCGCGCCTGTCTCACGTCGTGCTCGCGCGCGCGCGCGAGCATGTCTCTCTTGTGCCTCCCGGCGGCGCTTCCTCCAGCGCGCCCGCCGGGGGCGAGTGTTAAAGTGACCTATCGGCAGCTGGATCCTGGGATCGGACCCAGGGACTGGTCGGCCTGTCTGGCCTGGGCCGTCCAGCTCCTGGGACCGATCCCGTTTTAGTTTGTATGCACCAATCATTGACTTTCCCCCCAATTGCGCCCTTCCCTATTGGCCAGCATTCCCTATAAGGTTTTTCTGCTCCTTCATCCCAGTGCCCGTTATAGCCTCTGGGTTCTGGATGTGCGTTGCAGTGTCTCTTGTGATCATTTGGCTATTGGACTTCGACTACCCTTGCTTGCTGCCTGCCCTGACCTTTCGCTTTGCCTGACCACGCCTTTGCCTGACCCTTCTGATACCTCGCTCCGTGACCTCCTGGATTTGACCTCGGCTAGCCTTGACCACCCCTTCGTTACCTCCTTCGGATACCACGCCCCGTGACCTCCTGGTTTGACCTCGGCCTGTATTTCGGACTTCCGCCATCCGGCATCCTTATTCGGGATTCCCTGCCAAACATCTTTCTGCACCTTAAGCCGGTATCCTTTGCGCCTTATAAGTCCTGGGGGCAACCGACTGGGAGAGGCATTACCCGTGTCTCCTACAAGCGGGGGCTTGTCTATAGGCAGAAGCGGCGGCGGAGATTGGGGGTTACCAGCTCAAGACAGACGGGTGTTTGGTACAGTCCTGACACTAGTAATGAATCAGCCTCTGCACTTGGTGTACATTGCAAATAGCAACCAATGAAAACTGCTTCCATAAAACACACATTTGCTAGCATTAGAAAAAAATATTAAATGCTAGATCAGCTCAGCACCTTTAAGACATCATTTTGCCAAACACATATATACACTTTCAAAAATTCATTTGAGAGTGGGCTTTTCAGGGATATCCACAGGGGCCCCTCTATGCCCGGCAGGGTCCCCTTTATGCCCAGCAGGGGCCCCTCTATACCCGGCAGGGGCCCCTCTATACCCGGCAGGGGCCCCTCTATGCCCGGCAGGGGCCCCTCTATGCCCGGCAGGGGTCCCTCTATGCCCGGCAGGGGCCCCTCTATGCCCGGCAGGGGCCCCTCTATGCCAAATCAAACATCTTAATAAAGGATTGAAGCAGCAGAGAAGCCCACGCTGAACATGTCCAATGCTGTCACAGGGAGGGATCTCTGCCTCCTCCCCTCGCAGATCTTTTTATACCATGGAGTTAAACCGGACTTTAAGCATCGTTTAACGAAAAGCCCAAACCCTTGAAAACAATTGCACAGCATCTAAAATTAATATATATTGAGTTTTTAGTCACTTACATACTATTCTTTCCCCCACCGGGCTGCAAGTCTGTTTAGCACTCTAGGATACGGGCGCCGCCATCTTGCCTCAGAAGCCTCACATACTGAGGAGAAGAGAGGGGTGAAAAGAAGGGGGGGGGGTCAGTTATAACTGTGCTTTGCACAGACAGAGCAGAGCTGAGTTCAGGAAAAAAGGTCAGCAATCCCAGAATGCAGAGCAGCACAATCAGAAGACACTTCCTGTTTGCAGGCAGCCTGAGACTCCATGTGTCGCCATCTTGGATGTTTAAACGCTCAGAAAATGCAGTAGATGCAGGTAGGATGATTTTTAATGTGGACAATCTGTATGTACAGGGTGTGGGAAACATATAAGATAGACTCTTATTCAGGGTGAAGGGCCGGTTTAAGTATGGTGGAGGTCCCTGGGCACAAAATATGGTGGAGGCCCCAGATACAGTTTTCCTTTAAAATAATAGTCCAGTCAAGTAACTGATTGTTGGTTGTCTGGCACCCGGCTACTGGAACATCAGATTGAGTCCCTTGTGCGTGTGCGTGCTGCTCGGGAACTCCTGCTTTGCCATTCTGGGTGGGGGGTGTAGTGTAGTCGCCCGGCCGGTCCAGCAGAAAGCAGTTCCCTGCATTGAGCTGCCAGTGGCTGTGATTGGTGGCTTATGTGCAGTGACAGCTCTGCACCCATCCATCGCTGTAGCGTTGCTGATGGTGGTTTTGCTGCTCTAGACTCTCCATTCTGCCCTGTTGTGGCTTTGGCTGCAGGTTTGCAAAAACAAAAAAAAGCCTCACCCAGGTGTGAGGGGGAGACTGCCACCGATAGCTTTGTTGCCAGTCCTGCAGCCCATCAGACCTAAGACTAAAAAGCCTCCTGGACCAGACCATAACCCAAAGGTTGGTGGAGGCTCCCTGCGCAGGGCAAGTGGTGGAGGCCTGGGGCGTGCACCCCCTCATAATCCTGCCCTCAGGTAACTTTCTATTAATAAAGATGGCGCCTGGGCTGCAGCCAATGCCCAAGTTACTTCCTGTCTTTTCTCTGAAACGCTTAGCAGGAAATACATACACTTAAAGCTGTCCTTCACTCAGAATAAGAGTCTATCTTATATGTTTCCCACACCCTGTACATACAGATTGCTCACATTAAAAATAATCCTACCTGCATCTACTGCATGTTATGAGCCTTTAAACATCCAAGATGGCGACACATGGAGTCTCAGGCTACCTGCAAACAGGAAGTGTCTTCTGACTGTGCTGCTCTGCATTCTGGGATTGCTGACTTTTTCCTGACCCCAGCTCTCCTCTGTCTGAGCAAAGCACAGCTATAACCCGCCCCCTGTACTTTATCCCACTCTCCTCTCCTCAGTAAGTGTGATGCTTCAGAGTCAAGATGGCAGCACCCGTATCCTAAAGTCCTGAACAGAGTTGCAGCCCAGTGGGGGAAAGAATAATAAGTAAGTTACTAAAAACTTAAAAAATATTAATTTTAGATGCTGGGGAATCATTTTATAAGGGTTTGGGCTTTTCAATAAATCATAGTGAAGGTCCGGTTTAAAGCAGAACAACAGTCATAAAAATTAATTTACCTTTTTTTTTTTTAACTCCTGCTGTAGTAAATTTTAGAAACAAAATGGCGGCACATGCATCTGCAGGCCACCTGCAAACAGGAAGTACTGCTAAGCTTCCTGTTACTGCGCATTGTCAGTTATGTCAGTTGAATCCAGGCAGCAGCATGGCTGAGATGCTGGGAGGGGAAGCTCCAAAATAGCCGCTACCTTTCTTGTGCCAGGCTGTTGGGCCATTTTAAATGAGCCTGGATTCATGTTTGAAAGAAGAAGTGGAAATCCAAACTCTTTTTTAAGTTTATATGCAGGCAAGATCCAACGTACTCTACCTCCTACCCACCTATACTAAGCCCATATTAGGGGGGGTAAAAAATGACTTCCCTGCTAAGCACCGGGTGCTCCATCCCATGGTGGAAGTGGGGAATGCAATCCACAATAATTTGGAGTGGGCGTGCAAAGAACACACCAATCTCCCAAAGGAAGCACCACTACAATCAACAGTATATATTAATGATTTTATTAGTACAAAAAAAACAAAAAAATTTAAATACATACACCACAAAACAAATTTAAAAACAACCAGTATGGCCAAATGTATCTATATCAATGTGTATGGCCCCTAAGGGCCTCTTAAATAACTGCCCTATGGGTGAATAATATTAATTATCCTAGAATAGTCATAACCCATCCTTTTTGTGCCGGCACAAAAAATCCTAACCACATGTAAATATATGTGCAATTTCATAAAACCAATACTACAAAAATATTAATAATATATATGGCAAAAATATGTGCAAAAAAAGTGTATATACAATAATCCAATATAAACAAAAATATCAATATATAAAGTGCAAATGCATGAAAAACACATAAACCTAAAACACTACCTAATATTGCACAGGGAAACCCATACCAATAAGACTTTAAAGTGCAGACAATAACAATATATGATATAAATGCAAGTGCCAGCAGAGAGAAAATAAATGGTTAAATCTCACGTCATAAGATAACACCCAGGGCAACAGTCAGGCCGACCTCAATGAAAAAGTGGGGAATGCAGCGATTGCTGCCGGAGAAGCTCACTGAGCATGATTGGCTGCTAGTTAGCCAATGACTGTGCAGCAGTACCACAGCCGCAACACGGATTGGCTGATTGAGCAGTCCAGTGAGTGCTGCAGCTTCTCTGGATGTTGTTGGCCTGGCCACCACTATTCAGGTAGGTGATTGAGAGGGCTTCATGATGTATGACTTACCTGCCCGCCACTCCCACACAGTCTCTCTAGGGAGATGTTGCCTGGCTCCACGCGCGCGCCCGGAAGCGCCACACTGGCCGGCCAGGGGGGACGCCACTCACATATTTAAAGGTACTCTACTCTATGTCATATTATTATTATTATTGTTTATTTATATAGCGCCATCATCTTCCGTAGCGCTTTACAAAGTAGTAATTACAGACAGGGTAGAAACATACGCATCGCAGCCTTGAGAAAGGGGCCTCCGGCCTCGAAACGTTGGCTACATATGCGATCACAGTGTTCTCTGTACTGGTAATCAAATGATATGCTGTATTGTTTCTCTTGATTAATATGATGATTTCAATATAACTATGCCTGTAATACTGTTGCTACATCTGGAATGATGCTTGGTTTATGGTACACAGTCTGACCAGACATATATATTTCGCTCTGACTGATTGATATTTCCTGTATATGCCTTAACTTTACTGGTCAGATAGTGATCCAAACTGATGATATAACTGGAACATTCTTCAGGACCACTTGAGCAACCCCTCATTAGTCATTATGGTAACTAAGGTCATGACCTTCCTCTTATATATAGTCTGTCACTTAGATATATAGAGATAATGTATATGCTTCTTTGTTTTCTGAGGTGGCCTATGATCCTGGAGACTGAACACATTGTGGATATTTAACCACATACACTGTATCCTTTTGGTCTACATTATTCTGGAGAGTACTGTAAAATTATGAATGTGCACAGATTGAATATATTTTTTACTTGCAACTGATACTGGTGTGGTGTGCATTAATCCGCTTTCCATATTTATGAGTATATGAGGCACAATTTGGAGAGGTGCCTTGGGATTTTTTGCACCCAATCTTGAAGCTCTTGTTCTACTAAACTAAACGGTGTGCTAATACCTACCCCCATAACCGATGTTGCCTGGCTACCATCAGCCAGCTCTGTTTACAGTGAGCCTTCAGGTAACGAAGATGCCATACAGCCCGGCTTACCAGCTGATTGAAAGGCAGTTTGTTCAAAGATAGGCTCCACAAACTAGCATGACAGTATTGTCAGTTTGCATGCCTACCCTGCCTGGTCTGACCACATCTCCTGCCATACCCCACTGCCGATCCTGCCTGGTCTGGCCACATCTCCTGCCATACCCCACTGCCGACCCTGCCTGGTCTGACCACATCTCCTGCCATACCCCACTGCCTACCCTGCCTGGTCTGGCCACATCTCCTGCCATACCCCACTGCCGATCCTGCCTGGTCTGGCCACATCTCCTGCCATACCCCACTGCCTACCCTGCCTGGTCTGGCCACATCTCCTGCCATACCCCACTGCCTACCCTGCCTGGTCTGACCACATCTCCTGCCATCCCCACTGCCAACCCTGCCTGGTCTGACCACATCTCCTGCCATACCCCACTGCCAACCCTGCCTGGTCTGACCACATCTCCTGCCATCCCCACTGCCAACCCCGCCTGGTCTGGCCACATCTCCTGCCATACCCCACTGCCAACCCTGCCTGGTCTGACCAAATCTCCTGCCATACCCACTGCCAAGTCTGACCACATCTCCTGCCATACCCCACTGCCTACCCTGCCTGGTCTGACCACATCTCCTGCCATCCCCACTGCCAACCCCGCCTGGTCTGGCCACATCTCCTGCCATACCCCACTGCCAACCCTGCCTGGTCTGACCACATCTCCAGCCATACCCCACTGCCAACCCTGCCTGGTCTGACCACATCTCCTGCCATACCCCACTGCCAACCCTGCCTGGTCTGACCACATCTCCTGCCATACCCCACTGCCAACCCTGCCTGGTCTGACCACATCTCCTGCCATACCCCACTGCCAACCCTGCCTGGTCTGACCACATCTCCTGCCATACCCCACTGCCAACCCTGCCTGGTCTGACCACATCTCCTGCCATACCCCACTGCCAACCCTGCCTGGTCTGACCACATCTCCTGCCATCCCCACTGCCAACCCCGCCTGGTCTGGCCACATCTCCTGCCATACCCCACTGCCAACCCTGCCTGGTCTGACCAAATCTCCTGCCATACCCACTGCCAAGTCTGACCACATCTCCTGCCATACCCCACTGCCTACCCTGCCTGGTCTGACCACATCTCCTGCCATCCCCACTGCCAACCCCGCCTGGTCTGGCCACATCTCCTGCCATACCCCACTGCCAACCCTGCCTGGTCTGACCACATCTCCAGCCATACCCCACTGCCAACCCTGCCTGGTCTGACCACATCTCCTGCCATACCCCACTGCCAACCCTGCCTGGTCTGACCACATCTCCTGCCATACCCCACTGCCAACCCTGCCTGGTCTGACCACATCTCCTGCCATACCCCACTGCCAACCCTGCCTGGTCTGACCACATCTCCTGCCATACCCCACTGCCAACCCTGCCTGGTCTGACCAAATCTCCTGCCATACCCACTGCCAAGTCTGACCACATCTCCTGCCATACCCCACTGCCGACCCTGCCTGGTCTGACCACATCTCCTGCCATACCCACTGCCAACCCTGCCTGGTCTGACCACATCTCCTGCCATACCCCACTGCCAACCCTGCCTGGTCTGACCACATCTCCTGCCATACCCCACTGCCAACCCTGCCTGGTCTGACCACATCTCCAGCCATCCCCACTGCCGACCCTGCCTGGTCTGGCCACATCTCCTGCCATACCCCACTGCCAACCCTGCCTGGTCTGACCACATCTCCTGCCATACCCCACTGCCAACCCTGCCTGGTCTGACCACATCTCCTGCCATACCCCACTGCCAACCCTGCCTGGTCTGACCACATGTCCTGCCATCCCCACTGCCGATCCCGCCTGGTCTGACCACATCTCCTGCCATCCCCACTGCCGACCCTGCCTGGTCTGACCACATCTCCTGCCATACCCCACTGCCAACCCTGCCTGGTCTGACCAAATCTCCTGCCATACCCACTGCCAAGTCTGACCACATCTCCTGCCATACCCACTGCCGACCCTGCCTGGTCTGACCACATCTCCTGCCATACCCACTGCCAACCCTGCCTGGTCTGACCAAATCTCCTGCCATACCCACTGCCAAGTCTGACCACATCTCCTGCCATACCCCACTGCCGACCCTGCCTGGTCTGACCACATCTCCTGCCATACCCCACTGCCAACCCTGCCTGGTCTGACCACATCTCCTGCCATACCCCACTGCCAACCCTGCCTGGTCTGACCAAATCTCCTGCCATACCCACTGCCAAGTCTGACCACATCTCCTGCCATACCCCACTGCCGACCCTGCCTGGTCTGACCACATCTCCAGCCATCCCCACTGCCGACCCTGCCTGGTCTGACCACATCTCCTGCCATCCCCACTGCCGATCCTGCCTGGTCTGACCACATCTCCTGCCATACCCACTGCCAAGTCTGACCACATCTCCTGCCATACCCACTGCCGATCCTGCCTGGTCTGACCACATCTCCTGCCATACCCACTGCCAAGTCTGACCACATCTCCTGCCATACCCCACTGCCGACCCTGCCTGGTCTGGCCACATCTCCTGCCATACCCCACTGCCGACCCTGCCTGGTCTGGCCACATCTCCTGCCATACCCCACTGCCGATCCTGCCTGGTCTGGCCACATCTCCTGCCATACCCACTGCCAAGTCTGACCACATCTCCGGCCATACCCCACTGCCTACCCTGCCTGGTCTGACCACATCTCCGGCCATACCCCACTGCCGATCCTGCCTGGTCTGACCACATCTCCTGCCATACACCACTGCCAACCCTGCCTGGTCTGACCACATCTTCTGCCATACCCTACTGCTGACCCCGCCTGGTCTGACCACATCTCCTGCCATATCCCACTGCTGACCCCGCCTGGTCTGACCACATCTCCTGCCATACCCCACTGCTTACCCTGCCTGGTCTGACCACATCTCCTGCCATACCCCAATGCCGATCCTGCCTGGTCTGGCCACATTTCCTGCCATACCCCACTGCCGACATTGCCTGATCTGACCACATCTCCTGGCAAGTACTGTTGTAAAGCCTTTCGTGTCTGACCATGTCTCTGTGCCAATTCCTGTTGCTGACTCTTCCTTGCCTGACAACACCTCCATGCCAAGCCCAGTTGCTGATCCTGCCTTGCCTGACCTTGTCTGTAAGTCTTGAGTCCAGCTGCCAGGTCTCCTGCTCCATGGAACCGCACTGTGCTGCAATTCCAGCCTGTGATCCTATGTGGACCCCTCCAGCCTTGTCACTTGCTGTCAATCCCGGAGTCCCGGGATAACTAATAATACGGCCTAGACAGCAGCTGTCAGGATCGTCTTACCTTGTTCCTGCTACAAAACCAAAACCTGGATTAGCTGCCAATGGTCACATGGCCAGTACTTTGTCAGCCACTAACACCGACCATGTGACCTCTGACGGCCAATGTATTGTATCAAATAGTGTGCAGCGCTTGTGTTGCCTTTGATTTACCTTACTGAAATTAAAACTCTATTGCAAAGCAAGTAAAGGCTAAATCCCCCCTGGTAACAAAACAAAAGCACAATGCAGGCGCAGTACATTGCATTATACCTGCATTGCAATTGCATTGCTATAGACTTCTATTGGCAAAGAGCAGCGCATATACAGTATGTGAACTGGCCTATAGAAAATAATAGGCTGAGAGTCCTAACCAGCTCTGTCATAATACACAAATGAAAAAGCATTTGACTAGCTATGAGTCTTAACAATTTATAAATAGCAGTAAGCAATTTGATTCATTATATAATGTTATGAATCACATAAAGGAAAAGACTCAACAATACAAAAGACAATATAAAAACACAGAACTGGAGAACTTACAATAAAAGAAGAATATTTCTAGATGAGAGAATGTTATTTTTATCGTCACACTAATAATTGTGCTGTTGTTTACTGAAGAAGCTGACACACAGCAAAGGGATGACTATGTGATGTACATAGAGGAACACTGTTAAAGGCATACCGCAGGCAAAGGCAATTGTTAGACCATTGTGTCAGGCTAAGTTTGGCAGTGTGCTAAACTTTTCCATTTTTAAATTGAAGATGAAATGGCAGATATCAATGTATATAGTTTTATTCAAATGCTAATTGGGTGTGGCTGTGACTGAGACTCTAATTACATGTGGTGGTGATTGAAAGCTAATTAGGCTCGGCTATTCATATGCTAATTAGGGCCAATGGGGGAAAGGCTGAATGGAAAGATGGCTGCAGAATAGTCTTGCTAAGCTGACAAAGGGGGGCTGAGCTCTAGTTTAATAAGCTGACAAATCGGGACTGAGCTCTAGTTTTGCTAAGCCAACAAATGGGCCGGAGCTATAGACCAACAGGAGAGCTCTATGATGTCTATGGTAAGGGAATTCAGGGGCTGTGCCACTACACTTTACCTTGTTTCTACTTCCAGCTGCATTCTAGCACGAAGAGAGGGGGCAGCCATTAGGAGGTGAGCTGCTGAATGATAGAATCAAGCCGAGTCACTTACCATCTCCACGCTCCAGCGGTGTCTTAGGGCGGCACAATGAGCTGGCCGCTGCCCGGCCAGCGCGCCAGTCTCAGATGCCGGCATGAGCAGCATTGGCTCAAGTGCTGATGTGCCTCCCCTCCTCATCCTCCTGCATCCCCAGAGCATGCGTGAAGAGACTCATGCCCTCCGGCGGCGCTACAGAGAGTACAGCTGCCGGAGGCTGGTTTGAATGGGCCAATGAGCCCCAACGTTGCTTATGGGCTCTCAGCCCTGGTTTTTTTTACTGGTCTATAAGCCAAAGTTGCCCCACACACCTTCCTCTATAAAGGTGCCCCAGCACCTGTCATTAGTGCTAGTGATAACTTGTGCTGTGCTCTGTTTTTCTTGCTTTTCAATCTTTCACCTCGCCTTCTTTGAACACCCATTGCTGACCACGGAATCCTTGACCTTGCCTCTGCCTGCTCCCTTCAGTACCTCACTCCTGCTATGGTTTTGACCTTCGGCCTGCCCTCTGACCTTACATTCAGTTATCCCTCTGAACGCCTGACTTCCCGTGTATGACCCTTGCTTCGTCTAACCTCTTGTGAACTCCAGTTATGCTCACCTACCTGCAGGTCCAGCCCTCAATATCGTTTGTGCTTGTAAGACCTAGGGGCAACCATGTCAGTTGAGGCCTGCCTGCGTTATCAAATACCCTGGACCTGCTAACTGGTGAACCTTTCAGACAGTTTAAGGACTTTTCTATAGAGTATCTTTAAATCATCATCAGCATTGTCACATCCACCATAACACTCTATTCTTTGAAATTAGGGCAGAAATAATTCTGTAAGATTTCACCTCCCTGGCTATCCCACAACTTGTGTGAGCCACCATCAGTGTTCACACCTCAGTTTTTATTAAGCCGATATGACGTCAGATTGGCTAGTACTAAAAACCTGAGAGTTGTGCATGCCACTGCCGTCCCTCCACCTACCTGCACCAGTCATTCAGAAATTCAAGCAGTGCAGCATGATAATCATCTAGGAAAGCCAAGGTCAGCTCAGGAAGTAAATGATAATCATCTGTCATATGTTCAAAGTCAGGATCACAACTGGGTGAACAAGCCAGCAACTTAAACTGCAAAGCAATGGGAATCAATAACAGAAAAGCTGGGCCGAGGAGCCATAAGGAGAGAAGACGGATCACAAGTACACAATAAGGTCTTCCGGGATCTGTAGCTAAGGCTAGTCTTAGGTCAGGCTATTCCCAGCTTTTGGTATGGGTGCTACTGTCAGTACATAAAGGAATTGACCATCAAATAAAAATAAAAGGGTACTCACCTTTTGTCCCACGCAGCTTAATGGTCCTAGTCTGGCGATCAGCAACTTACCCTATCGCTGAATCTCAACCTGCACCACCCCTGGGCCTGAACAGGGGTCAAAATTGATGGCATGTTGGAATCACGCCCCTGCCATCAGTCACAGGAGCACTGCTATGCCCTCTGCAATATTTGCAATTTTGCTGTGTGCCGCAGCTTTACACATCCCATCCATTGTAGTGAATGGAGAGGGTGTGGTAGCGCTCCACAAGCTGGGACATGGAAGTGCCAGTGAATGGCATTTGGGCCAGAACAGTGCGGGATGCAAATGGAGTCAGTTGCTGATCGCTGGACTAGGGCTGATGAGCAGAATAAAAGGTAAAAGTAGCCTTTTGTTATTTTTATTGGGTGGTCAATCACTATAAAATCCTATCATTTCGTACTTGGAAAAGTTTGCTACTATTTATGTGCTACTAAAAACTATTAACGCACATTTTATGTACTTTAAATGGTTGTTTTGCGTGCTTGTAACACGGTTTTAGGTAACTGACAACCCACCGAGCCCCCACCAGATTATTAAAGTGGAAGCTCAGTCTAAGTGCTACCCCTCCACTGGTGCTAGACCAGACCGGGGGGAGGGAGTCGGGTAATAAAAAAAACTCCTTACCTAGCCGGGATCCAGCGTAGTCACCGGCGCTCTCACACAGACAGCGCACGGAGCGGTGTCCCCTGCTCTGTGTGCGTGCCTATCCACCCATTCAAGTGACTGAGGGTACAGGGTAAGTGGAAAAAGCTACTTTGTGCATCAGTGATCAGCACTGGATAATGGGCATGTTAAGGAGTTTTTTCTGTTCTAACACTTCCCCCTGACCTCTTCAGTACAAGAGGGGTGGTGGCAGGGTGGGGGAGGGTTACACTTGCACTTAAAAATTAAAAATAGCAATCAATGCTTGATAAAAAAAAAAAGTTTGGGATTCCTGGCTGAAACAAGAGATGAAAACATTTATATAATGCTGCAAATGGCAAAACATTTTTCTTCATCTTTAGACTAAAACTACAGCCCCCAAATTTACATGGTTAAATATTTATTCTTCAACGTAGACTTTTTAAATCTTTAAAAAAAAGTATATTTTAGTAGATGCAAAAACCCTTTTTCAAGAGAGTCATCGTGGCCACTTGCATCCTCAGCTACAGGTATTCCTGACGCGGTAACTGCCAGCGCTGTGCGTTACTGGTGTGAAAAATGAAACCTGATATTTAGGCGATCTGGTATATTTACTGATTTTACAGATCTTCATTCAAAATGATATGTTACATCAACGTTTCATGGAAAACTTTTTGAAAAGAAGCTGCAAAATCTCTAAATTGCAAACCCGAGTGAGGTCATAGGTGTACCGGTTCCTAATTTAGCATTCAGCTAATTGTTTTTAAAATATGCTGCTTGTCTATGTCGCATTAAAAGGAATTAAGATCGTCCTCCAGGCATGTACGCTGCTCAGCCATCTCAGCTAGGTGGAATTTATGCAGCTCACTAGGCTGAAATTATGTTCCGCCGCTGACGTCAAGAGCTCAGGCCTAGGGTGCTGTTCCCATCCCACAGATTCATGCTTCTTTTTCTATAACCCTCCTTATTACTTTCTCTTATTACTTTAATAATATCGTAAAATGCATAATAATGTTAGTGTGGACTTCAAAATATGTTATTTATGTAAAAGTAGTATTGTAATATACATTTATAAAATATAAAATGTAGTTTGATAATATAATAAAAAAAGAAAAAGAAGAACAACTGCTGTCAGTGTGGAATAACTTCTAAATCACACAATATTTTCCTGATGCCACCATGGCGTTATTCCTATAATGTTAATAGAATTCAAGTGTATACATTTCAAGATCTGCCCTCTACGTGTCAACAAGTTCTCTAGCTTCCTCCTGGGCCTATGTTTGTGGGGTATCCTTCAAAAATAGATGCAGGGCATCAACATGGTCCTCACCGCAAACTTTCCTGAAACACCTTACATGGGCCTTGACATCAATATATAGTTGAGATGCTTTGTGAAGAGCTCATGCAAAGCAACTTCATTAAATTATTAAAACAATGACATTAAAACTGTGATGCCCAGCGGGACACCAGCCTTCTGTAAGCAGGCAACCCCCAATCTCCACCGCCGCTTCTGCCTATAGTCAAGCCCCCGCTTGCCGGGACGCTAGGCACGCCTCACCGGACACGGTTGCCCCCAGGTCTTAATAGGCGCAAAGGATGGCTGCTTACGGTGAAGGCCGATGAACCACGAGGGTATCCCGAAGCCGAGGTCGTTCACAGGTAGTCAATCCGGAGGGTGCGTCAGAGTACAGGGATGAGACAGGTGCGTAGTCAGGGGTAGCCAATGGGTCAAGCCAGGAGGTCAGAGATCGCAGGGTATCCAGAGGGGCAGGCAGGTTCGCAGTCAGACAAAGCAGAGGTCGGTACAGGCAGCAGACAGGGATGGTCGATCAAGCCGGGTCAGGATCAGATAACAGCTAACAGAATCACACCCTAATCACAAGAGACTATCACGGGCACTGAGTGCTGGGCTGACTCCATATTTATTTGGGAATCGACCAATGGCCACCCTGGGGGGGAGTGTATGTGCTGATTGGTGTAACTTACAACACTGTGAGTGATTGGACACACTATCCAGGAGCTGGTCAGTCTTGGCTGCAGGGCTGATCAGCCCCTGATTCCCATCAGGTGTGGAGCACTCTGCGCTGCCTGCCACTCACAGCACAGCGCCTCCTAGTGGCAAAATTTACAGACTGCGGGACGCGCGCCTGCACAGCTAGAGAGGGGCAAGGGAGGCTGCCAGAGTGACGCGCCGCGCTCCCAGCAGCAGGAGTGCTGCGTCGCCCCGCGGACGCTCGCCGCCGGCCCCCTGGCAGAGGTAAATTCCTTACATTACCCCCCCCTTGAGGAGGGGCCCCAGGACCCTCCACCCTGGGTTTAAGAGGATTTTCTTTATGAAATCTTTTAATTAAACGGTCTGCATGCACATCTCTAGCTGGAACCCAACTCCTCTCTTCTGGCCCATATCCCTTCCAGTCAACTAAATATTGCAAGGAATTCCGGAGGAAACGGGAATCCAGAATTCGTGCGACTTCAAACTCCTGCTCACCATCAACTAGGATAGGAGAAGGAGAGGAATCCTCCTCCACTCCCCTGGCAGGCTTAAGGAGGGAAACGTGAAAGGAATTACAAATCCTCAGAGATGGTGGAAGTTTGAGTCTGTATGTGACTTGGTTAATTTTCTGTAAAATGGGATAAGGGCCGATATATCGTGGTCCCAATTTTACAGAGAGTTGGCGTAGTGCTAAATTTTTGGTAGAGAGCCAGACCAAATCCCCCACTTTATAATCTGGATTCTTGGATCAGCGACGATCCGCAAAGACCTTCTGCTGACTCGATGCCTGGACCAAATGCCGCTGAATCTTGGCCCATAAATCTGGCCACTGGGACAACCAATCGTCTAAAGAAGGCAAACCAGAGGACGAGCCTGAAAGTGCTGAGAACTTAAGATCCCTCCCATATACACATCGGAAGGGCGATACCCCCGTGGAGGAGTTAACTGCATTATTGAAGGCAAATTCAGCAAAGGGAAGAAATTGGGACCACTCTGACTGAATATCAGAGGTGACGCAACGGAGATATTGTTCTAATGACTGGTTGGTCCTTTCTGTCTGCCCATTGGACTGAGGGTGAAAAGCTGAAGACAGAGAAACAGTGAAGCCTAGCCGGGTGCAGAATGCCCTCCAGAAGCGTGACACAAATTGGACCCCCCTATCTGAGACCACATCTTCTGGAATTCCGTGAAGTCTAAAAATATAATCTAAGAAATATTGAGCCAATTCTTGGGCTGTGGGCAGCTTTCTTAGGGGGACAAAATGCGCCATTTTGCTAAATCGATCTACCACAACCCAGATAACGGTATATCCCTGGGACTGTGGTAAATCAGTAATAAAATCCATTGCCAAGTGCGTCCAAGGCTTTGAAGGAGTGGACAGGGGCACCAGAGGTCCGGCAGGAGCTGACCTGGGGGTTTTGCTACGGGCACAGATCTTACAGGCCTGAATAAAGGCCTGGGTATCTCTCCTGTAAGATGGCCACCAGACATGACGGGCTAGAAGGGCCAAAGTCTTTTTAACCCCTGGATGACCCACCGTCTTGGAGTCATGAAACTGCTGAAGTACTGCCGGACGGTGGGACAGGGGTACAAAGAGGAGGTGATCGGGTTTGCCCGGAGGAGAATCTGATTGAAACCGACTTAGTTCACTTGACAGGTCAGGTTGGATGACAGCTATGACCTTGTGTTGTGGGATTATGGGAAGGATCTCCTCTACAGGGACTTTATCAACTCTGAAACTTCTGGAGAGAGCGTCAGCTTTAACATTCTTTGTTCCTGGTTTGTATGTTATGGTGAAATTAAAACGGGAGAAGAAAAGAGACCATCGGGCCTGACGGGGGGTTAACCTTTTAGCTGATTCGATGTATTCTAAATTCTTGTGATCTGTGAATACCGTAATTGGGAACTGGGCCCCCTCTAACCAATGTCTCCATTCCTGAAAGGCTAATTTCACAGCTAGAAGTTCTCGATTGCCAATATCATAGTTCCGCTCAGCGGAATTAAATTTTCTCGAGAAAAAGGCACAGGGATGTAGCCGTTCAGGAGACCCACTGTACTGTGAGAGAACTGCCCCTACCCCGAGCTCAGATGCATCTACTTCGACTATGAAGGCTCGGTGGATATCAGGGTGGGTCAACACAGGTGCCGAACTAAAGGCAGACTTAAGGTTCTCAAAGGCTTGGATGGATCGGCCCGACCAAGTAGGGGTAAACGCCCCCTTCTTAGTGAGGTCGGTGAGTGGGGCTACCAAGGTGGAAAAGTTTTTTATAAAGCGCCTATAAAAATTAGCAAACCCCAGAAACCTTTGTAAACCCTTCAAATCTTTAGGTTGTTCCCACTGGAGGACTGCAGACACTTTGGCCTGATCCATTGTTAACCCAGTATCGGCAACAATGTATCCCAGGAACGGAACCTCAGAAACCTCAAAAACGCACTTTTTTAGCTTGGCGTAGAGGTGATTTTCTCTCAATTTCTGTAGAACCATCCGCACATGCTGTCTATGCTCGGTTAAGGTCGGGGAGAATATTAGGATGTCATCTAAGTAGATGACCACAAAACGGCCCAAGTATTCTCTAAAAACGTCGTTAACAAAGTCCTGGAAGACTGCTGGGGCGTTACATAGGCCGAATGGCATAACAAGATATTCATAGTGCCCATCCTGAGTATTGAAGGCAGTCTTCCACTCGTCTCCCTGACGGATCCTGATTAAATTGTAGGCCCCCCTCAGGTCAAGCTTAGAAAAAACCTGGGCCCCAATGACCTGGTTAAAGAGTCCCTCTATTAAGGGAAGGGGGTATTTATTTTTAACTGTAATTTTATTCAGGCCCCTATAATCAATACAGGGGCGCAAGCCGCCATCTTTCTTTTCCACAAAGAAAAATCCGGCACCCGCTGGTGAGGTAGACGGCCGAATAAAACCTTTCTGCAGATTCTCAGCAATGTATTCTTTCATGGCCTTATTCTCAGCTTGGGTTAAATTATAAATCTTTCCCCGAGGCGGCATAGTTCCTGGGAGAAGATCAATCGGGCAGTCAAAAGGCCTATGAGGAGGGAGTTCATCAGCGGCTTTTTCAGAAAACACGTCTGCGAAATCTGCATAGGGGGTAGGGATGCCCTCAGCAGTCAAGCGAGTGGCACGTACAGGGAGCTCAAGACAAGACTGGAAACATTGTGGCCCCCACTTGATAACCTGCCCAGAGACCCAGTCAATTTGGGGATTGTGTTTAGACAGCCAGGGGAGTCCCAGAACCAAAGGGGTAAGTGGCATCTTAAGGAGCAGGAAGCTCATTAGCTCGGTATGTCCCGCCCCCACTCTAACAAACACTGGTGGAGTACGGTACTGAATCAGGCCCCCCACAAGGGGGGTATTATCAATGGCTTTGACTCTAATTGGATTGACTAAAGATTGCAGCGGAATCTTTAATGCTTGAGCCAGGCCCCAATCAATAAAATTCCCGGCGGCCCCACAATCCAAAAGAGCCTCCACAGAAAGGCGGCTATTGCCCCCTGGGGCACAGAGGGTGCAGGAGCTGGACGGTTCTCCTGAGCCGCCACTCGAAGTGCCAGGTGCTCCATGGCCGCGGTCAGGGCCTGCACCTGTTCCAAAATTTGGTCCATTTATGGGGCCCGTGATAATGTGATGCCCAGCGGGACACCAGCCTTCTGTAAGCAGGCAGCCCCCAATCTCCACCGCCGCTTCTGCCTATAGTCAAGCCCCCGCTTGCCGGGACGCTAGGCACGCCTCACCGGACACGGTTGCCCCCAGGTCTTAATAGGCGCAAAGGATGGCTGCTTACGGTGAAGGCCGATGAACCACGAGGGTATCCCGAAGCCGAGGTCGTTCACAGGTAGTCAATCCGGAGGGTGCGTCAGAATACAGGGATGAGACAGGTGCGTAGTCAGGGGTAGCCAATGGGTCAAGCCAGGAGGTCAGAGATCGCAGGGTATCCAGAGGGGCAGGCAGGTTCACAGTCAGACAAAGCAGAGGTCGGTACAGGCAGCAGACAGGGATGGTCGATCAAGCCGGGTCAGGATCAGATAACAGCTAACAGAATCACACCCTAATCACAAGAGACTATCACGGGCACTGAGTGCTGGGCTGACTCCATATTTATTTGGGAATCGACCAATGGCCACCCTGGGGGGGAGTGTATGTGCTGATTGGTGTAACTTACAACACTGTGAGTGATTGGACACACTATCCAGGAGCTGGTCAGTCTTGGCTGCAGGGCTGATCAGCCCCTGATTCCCATCAGGTGTGGAGCACTCTGCGCTGCCTGCCACTCGCAGCACAGCGCCTCCTAGTGGCAAAATTTACAGACTGCGGGACGCGCGCCTGCACAGCTAGAGAGGGGCAAGGGAGGCTGCCAGAGTGACGCGCCGCGCTCCCAGTAGCAGGAGTGCTGCGTCGCCCCGCGGACGCTCGCCGCCGGCCCCCTGGCAGAGGTAAATTCCTTACAAAAACCATGACATTCCACAAGTGTAGTAAGTTATTTCACCATGGATGCGCCAGGTTATCGTAAAATTCTATACATACCGTCTGGTAATTTTTATTTTCCTTCTTTATGGCATTACATCTGCCCATCTACCTGCTATAATATGGAAGTGGGTTTTTGGAAGACCAATTTACCCTTGGAATGACGCCATGGAAAGGAAAATTAAAGGAAAGAGGATAAGTTTAGAATTTTACCATATATATGAAAGCTTAAAGTGGACATCCCCCATACCTCTGCCACCGTAAAATAGAAAAATAAAAAAGTGGGCTAAACTACCCAATGCTGTTTCCCCCGTTCTGATTTAGGATGCCCCTCTGCTTAAAACCTGTCATAGATGCGGTCAGAAAACTCACGCCTACACACTCCACCGTTGCCCTTGTATGTTCGCCCCATAAACCTCATTTGCTGCTTTTGGTCATATGGGATATGAGGAAGCAGCACAGGAGCACTGCGAGGGCCTATTTTGTGCTTTTCCAGGAGGGTCTCTAGCAAGTAGGCATCCAAAATAAAAATGCTCAGGACCCACAAGCTACCTCCACCATGGGATAGCATCCCCTTGAATCCAACTGCCTCCAGCCACAGTGCTACTGACTGCGCTCTTCTTGTCAGCCACAGAGGAAGCCTCAGATCAGCCCAAAGCTTGGCACGGGAGAACTATCTCCTCTGTGGCAACAGTAGTAAAGTTTTAGGGAGTTTTATATTAGAGAGAAAAGGTAGGGGAAGTAAGGGGAGAAATAGAAAAAGGCATGACATTATGAGAACCCCCCACCTTTCTTGGTAATTAGTCACCATAGCAGAACTCTGATTTAATGAAAGTCCTATTGTCTGGCAACTAGTTGTGTAAAGCTACAGATTTTACAGGAATGACACAAAGGGGCATCCCCTGCACTGTGCGCGCTCCCACCTGGGCCGGGCAGGATCGTGCTGGAAGGTGGGGGATGCTGATTTGTACATTCTCCCAAGATGGCAGCGCTCAGGATCCAGCGTGCCAGGAGAGCAGCACTAGACCGTGGCTGAGGTAAGTGGGTTTTTTCCTTTGTAACCTCCCCATCCTGCCTCAGAGCCAAAGGAGGTGGGGGTTACCTAGAGAATGGATTCCTCTTTAAGTTATCAAATCACTCATAGAGTGACTCAAACCACCAAGGATGAGAATGCTTGTCGCCTTGGGCCTGTCTTTTGTGTAATTAGAGCACAAAACTAAAAAATGTGACATAAAAAAAGACATTCAAAAATATACAATCAAATATAAGTTCGCTACAGTAACAAAAAACCTAAGGGAAAAAAGGTCAATATGGAGGAAAATAACAGTTCAGATATTATAAAGCATTTTTAAGTAAAGATTTTACAAGCCTACCTCTGTGTTCTGAAGGGTTCTGGTTCACAGGGAAACTATGCTAACCTACCCCCTTGCATTCTCAGTGAGCCCTGCATTAAAGAGATACAGTAGATGCTTGCTTTTTCCTATCGGAGTTCCATGGGGACAGGCAGCAGCCGCCTAAATAAGAGAAATGCTTCATTGCGGAGTACAGCTATTTGCTGTTCCCTCTCATACAGCGTCCATGTTTGATTTTGGCTTTTTAAGGACCTGTAATTAGAGGGGCAGTCCAAATCAGGATCTCCCAAGAGCTACTGCTAAAGGGGCCCGAAGAGTCATTTTTGACTGAAATGTCGCCTTAAAACTGCGTTGAGCAGGGGCAGACTGGGGTTAAAAAATGGCCTGGGACATTTTGGGGCACACCAGCCCTGCTGTACCATTCCTGGCTCAGTATCTTAAGCTCACATATATATCTATACCTATACGCACCCAGGGTTTAGAGGACAAAAAATAAGGAAAAAAATATTCTGAACCAAATTGTGTGCTAAAATTCCCCTCCCAATAACCTTATTACAGAGATTGTGCAGAATCACCCCATTAAAGCCAGTAAGTGGCATCCCTTTTTACAGCCAATGTGCAGTATTCCTCATTACAACCAGCAAGCAGCATCCCCCATTACAGCGAGTGAGCAGCATCCCTGATTAGAGCCAGTCATGGTCTATATGGAATCCACGCCTACTCTGTAAGGGGGCTGAGCTTGGTGGCTCAGTAAAGTTGTAGCGATAACCCTTATCGCCGGAGGGCTTCACCGCCCGAGACGTCCTTTTCCCAATCGTAAGAGGTGCTGCTGGAATTCCAGAGTCGTCCGTAAGGAAAACAGGAACAGCCCTTACAAGGGCTAGTGAATTGTAATATAGCGTTTCCCCCAATAAGAGACAGAACTTCAGTATTGAGGGTGAAGGTGAAGTGTTTTTATTAGTGCCACTCTAGGCCTTATATACACAAGTCTCCATGCAATGGGACCTCCCCCGTGGACCTCATGACAAATACACAGACCAACTCTGCTGGTGACGCAATCAGCAAAACAATAGGCGTCTGTAATACACTCAATCAGAACAATGCCATTGCCTGTGACGTAATCAATTAACACAAAGGCAGTTTATAATACAATCCAAACTACAATGACCTAATTAAGAAAAGGCCAGTGAATGACCCGGTGGGCAACTGAATAGTGATGACATCCAAAAGACAGAGCGTCTGTCACAATGCCCCCTTTTTGTGGAACACCCGGCAGACCCGGATTGACCCTGTTCGGGTTAACGTGGGGCTGTCCGGACTCTTGTTATGGGCAGAGTTCTGTGTAAGGACAAGTCTGCACATAGTGAGTAACCGGACTAAACATTGACGTGGGCTGTACATAGGAATCGGTCATGGGTGGGGTCCAAACACTGGGATATTGTGGCGTTGGTGAGTTCAGCACCAAAGTCCTTGGTTGGATGTGTGCACAGGTGCTCTGCTTTCTTATAGCTGGCCCAAGTTTCAATCTCTTTCCATGGAAGCTGATCGGAGAATCCACAATCTTCTGCACATCTACATCATCGTAAAAGTAGACAAAACCATAACCCTTAGAAACGCCAGAGGCATCCCTAATAATTTTGACACTCTTTACAGCGCCATACTTTGAAAAAACATCCTTAATTTCAGGCTGATTAATCCGACGGCCAATGCCCCCAACAAAAATAGTGTTTGGCATACGTTTCCCTTCTGGAAGGACGTAACCTGATGGCTGATCCTCTTCTTGGCTTCTTGTAACAGACATGACGTGATGCAGACGAAACCCCTGGGTCTCCCCGACCAGTGGGCTGGAGTCGGCAGCTCGGGCTGGAGCCTGGGTTGTAACAGGGTTGACGCTGGCTGGCCCAGAGGTAGCGTAGGCAGAAGTCATTGGTCCTAGATCATTTCCCAATAGTACTTCTGCTGGTAAGTTGTCCATAAGTCCCACCTGTACCCTGCCGGATCCAGCGCCCCAGTCAAGATGTACTCGGGCGGTGGGGAGTCGAAACACAGCTCCTCCCGCCACCCTTACTGCAACGGTGTGTCCAGTGCGGTCTTTGTTCTTGACCAAATGAGGTTGGAGCAAGGTAAGTGTGGCTCCGGTGTCGCGTAATCCTTGCGCGGTGCGCCTATTGACTCGTACCTCCTGGCAATGGTGCTGTCGGTTGTCTTGGATGGCCGCTTGTACGGGATCAGCTTCATACAGTACCCCCAGATACTCTTCCGAACTGCTCTCAGCTTCCAAACAGTGTGCCACAGGAGTACGGGAGGTGGAAGGTTGCTTTTGCCCCCACGTGTTTCGGGGAGGCTCTAGGGCGCAATCACTGCGATAATGTCCCCATTGTTTGCAACGATGGCACTGAACTGTGGAGAGGTTTGGTTGCTGCGCTGGCCTATGTGGCCCAGAGTCACAAGTTGGCGCTGAAGCCACAGGTGCTTGAAATTTGATGGGAGGTTGTGGTTTTGGAGCGGACTGTTCTGTCCGGCGAGCATCAGTGTACTCGTCGGCTAGACGAGCAGCCTCAGGTAGCGTTAGAGGCCTCCGGTCACGTACCCACTCTCTTAGCTCTGGTTGCAGGGCATTGAGAAAATGTTCTAGTAAAAACAACTGTAGTACATCCTCAGCGGTCGTGGCTTTGCATCCAGTGACCCAGTGTGATGCTGTACGATGGAGGCGACATGCCCACTCCGTGTAAGAATCCCGTCCCTTCTTTTGGGATTCCCGAAATCGTCGCCTGTAGGCTTCCGGGGTGACAGCGTACCGGGCTAACAAAGCCTCCTTTACCAGATGGTAGTGTGGTAAGTCCGCATCAGGGATGGCCCGGAAAGCATCGGAAGCTTTCCCAGATAGTTTCCCTGATAATATGGTGACCCATTCCTCCGTGGGTACCCGGTGTAAAGCGCACTGCCGTTCAAAATCGGCCAAAAATCCGTCAATCTCGTCGTCACTTTCCTGGAAGGACTTAAATGCTGCAAATGGAATCTTTCTCCCCCCAGTGTAACTGAGGCTGAGAGGCTGCTGGGTTGAAAGTCGCTGATCTTCCCTTCGCTTACTGGCCTCTGCCTCCGCTGCGGCGAAGACTCGGTCGATCAGTTCCTGTGATGGATTCGGGCCATAGACCGACAATCTGTTCCGAACCGCTTGAACAAGAGCAGCGTCTTCCTCGATCTCTATATTGGTTTCAGTCCTCACTGCTGCATGATCCATTTCGATCAGCTCGGCTATCAGTTCCCGACGTGGGCGGTTGCTAGCTGACCTTCCCCGGCTCTCGAGTAGATCCTTCAGGGTCAGCCTTTTCAACTTGTCCTACTGACTCTCCATCAGGGTAGCACTCTCTCTGGGTACAAAGGACCATCCGACCGCTTGCCACCAATTGTAGCGATAACCCTTATCGCCGGAGGGCTTCACCGCCCGAGACGTCCTTTTCCCAATCGTAAGAGGTGCTGCTGGAATTCCAGAGTCGTCCGTGAGGAAACAGGAACAGCCCTTACAAGGGCTAGTGAACTGTAATATAGCGTTTCCCCCAATAAGAGACAGAACTTCAGTATTGAGGGTGAAGGTGAAGTGTTTTTATTAGTGCCACTCTAGGCCTTATATACACAAGTCTCCATGCAATGGGACCTCCCCCGTGGACCTCATGACAAATACACAGACCAACTCTGCTGGTGACGCAATCAGCAAAACAATAGGCGTCTGTAATACACTCAATCAGAACAATGCCATTGCCTGTGACGTAATCAATTAACACAAAGGCAGTTTATAATACAATCCAAACTACAATGACCTAATTAAGAAAAGGCCAGTGAATGACCCGGTGGGCAACTGAATAGTGATGACATCCAAAAGACAGAGCGTCTGTCACAAAAGTAAATTAAATAGGTACAAAACTGGTTAAAGTGATTCAGCAGCCTATGAAAAAACGAAAGAGAACTGAGGGGCCTCAATCCCAGAGCTAGCAGGAATTCATCCATGTAGAGCACCCAATTGTATTTGGTGGGGGAGTGGTAGGGGGCATTGGAAATGGATTCTACATTCCGCAGCTGCTGAGGTGGTGAACATAAGGGTACGATTGCTGCTGTATTTTGCATGACTTCATGGCTGCTCCTGAGCTGCTACTGAACTCTCTGTGGCGAAGGCACCCACTCCCTGCACCCCCTAACTGTGACAGCCTGCTTCTCCTTCTCCTGAGATGTGTCTGGAGCTCCATTAACTTGCGGCTCCTGTGCCTCCTTTTTCCTTTGAGTGCTGCATTGACTTGTTACATAGTCATTGCCTGACTGCTTATTTCTGCTAAGCAATAGAGAGGCCATGCAAATAGAGGCCACAGCTGTGCTCAAGAGTAACCTGAAAGGCAGCTGTAGCAGTGCTGTGGTCCACCCGGTCTATGAGGGGTGGAGATCCCTGGACTGCCCCCTTGGTCATCTTGATCTAGTGCAGGATGTCCCTCTCTTGTAGTGGCTGCTGGATCCTTGTCTTGTGAACCCCTTCTGCATAGCTTGGGGGGCTGACTGCTAGACATGAACACTTGCTGACGTCAAGCACACTCCTAAAGTTTAGTAATCACTGTAAGTGGAGTTAAAGCAGATTTTGTCAGGCATCTGTAACCCCCAGAGCTTTGAAGCTCAGAGCTCTAAAAAGAGAGCACTGTAATCTACAGCACTATAGGCGATCAAGCCTGTGTGGTACATTAAGTTTTTTTTACAGTCCCATTGAATGGCCTTTAAAGTAAAATAAACTCCAATTACCTCCCATCAGGACTCAGTCCTTCATTTGCTGCAGGTCGCAGTGCTCGTTTCCAAATTATCAGCTCCAACAGGTTCAACAAGCTGCTTTCACTCATTTTCACAAAAAATGTCCAGTGCTAAACTGTGTTGGCTTAACCTAACTGCATCAAAAACTCTCCATGGTAAAGAAAATAGCACTAAACCCAATAATCAAATATAACTCCCACTATTTTTACCTTCTCAAGCCGGGTCTACAACACTTTCTATGAAATGTTTCTATATCCCTTTCAGTGCCAAGCACGTAGATTCTATGTGCCCGACTTTCCCCCCGCTACAGTAAAAGTAAAGTAAAAAAAATCACCTGACCCCTCGTTCGATCCGGCTGGGTCTCCTCTTCATCCGGGGGGGGGGGGGGGGGGAGGGCTTCTATCCCCCACCCAGGTCCCTCCGGCTGCAGGGGAATGCCTGCAAAAATCACGGTTAAACATAGCACAAAATGGTGAAAAATTACCTGTCAACAGAGGGTGACAAAATTTCAAGTAAGCTGGCAATTAAAATGGTTGAAAGTAACTATGCATGTTGGGTATTGTTCTGCTCGGGGACCTTGAGCTTTCAGATTTAGCTTGTTTTTTCTTGTTTGCATATTGATATTTTATGAAAAGGTGTTGTATATTCTGCTCTTTTATACATTTTTTAGGGAAACCCTGTGCAACCCAAGAATTCCTCGAGGGATTACTTCCAGAAAGATTAGCCCACTACAACAAGCTGGGTACGCTTAGAAAGCTTAACATGTGTACATTCTGGGAATATATGGTTTGTGGGGGGTATTCCAAATGTAAAGGGGTTGTTTTGGTAGAAAAAGTACAAGGTGCACACTTTGTCTTCAGAGCTGAAATTTTCAAGTAAAATTATTCTTACGCACATGCTTTACTTTGGGGTGTTTGACAACTCTTCCCTTGACAGTACCTATGCATGTTGGGTATTGTTCTATTCGGGAGATGTTGCTTTTTCAGATTTAACTTGTTTTTTTTGTTGCATGTTGTTGTTTTTTTAAGAAAAAGTGGTTTTGGTTTTGCTTTTTTATTCTTTTTTAGGGAAACCCTGAAGAATTCATTGAGGGATTACTTCCAGATAACTGCACCAATGTCAACAAGCCTGGTACGCCTAAAAAGCTTGAGGTGTGTACTTCTAGAGCAGCGGTACTCAACTGGCGGACCGGGGTCCGAATGCGGACCTCGGTGCCAGATTTTTGGACCCCTTCCATGACAGCCCTGCACTCAGTTGCTTATGTGTTGCTATGCTCAGAGCTGCCCCTTGATAAGCGATGTAGTGCTTAGTCTCCCTGGCACCTAGCATACCTAGCATTGTCATATGACGTACTACACTGCACTATAACTATCCACCCCCCACGACAGCCCCCCGTCCGGACCTTCACCTCTCATGGGATGCCTGTTAATGGACCTATACAAAAAGTGGTTGAGTACCCCTGTTCTAGAGAATATATAGTTTGTGGATGGTATTTCAAATGTAAAGGGTTGTTTTCCTTGCAAAGCTGCAAGGTGCACACAGCACAGTTGTATTTTATCTGAAAATCTCCTAAAGCGCTGTTTCAGTTTGGGGGAGTCTCCTGGACAGGAAAGGGTGTCTTCAATAAGATTTTATTGACAAACTTACATTTTATATTACAAACAAATTGTCTGGCAACATAGGGTGACAAAATCTCCAGGTAGACTGGCAGCGAAAGGGATATATATATATATATATATAATGGAAAGTTTATATTTAATTACATTGTACATTATTACATTACATTAATAAGCCAGCTCATAAAAACAAATTGCCATGTAGCTCTCCAAGCAGCAGAATCTTGGGCAGGGCTCATCTTTTTGAGAAAAATGTTTTCCCTGGAGCTAAAGCACCTGCCGTGCCAAGCATCTGGAAGCCTGTAACACACTATGCCATGCTACCAGCTTATATCCTTCTTCTGCCAAGAGAAGACTCAAAACACTGTAACTTCTGCTCACCTTATCCCCATTGGATATCCCCACAGTGTAACATAAGCCATTTCAAAGCAGCTCAAAATATTCAACTATATGTAAATATCTTATGTATTCAGTGGCTTAACTAAATGTGACGGGGCCCTGGTGCGAATGGGGTCCTTCCATGGCTCATACTTTTTTCTGTCTTTTAATTCAACTGGATGCAGCAAGACTGAAACACAAGAGACAAATGGTGCTTCCTTTATCAAATTGATGCCAAGTGAGCGCAAATAAGGAGTAACAATGATGGGCCCCCCTGACCACCCTGGCGCTTCATTTTCTGCACCGTGACTGAGCTGGGAAGAGCATTCCATGGCACCACTTTATAAGTCAAGAGCATGCTCTGCTGTGGTCAGAGACAGCTGTGGGGCCACTGTGACTTGCCAGAGAGCTACAGCAGAAAGGGTATCTGTTAAACCACTTTTTTTTGCATTGAAATGAAGACAAACGTTGGAACCCTCCTACGGTTTCTACACTGCACCAGAAAAGAGCCCGTACATGCACTGTAGGACCAAGGAAAGGTGAGTTTTTACTGGGCGATCTGAGGGGTCTCACACAGAAGGACATGCCAACTCAGGATGCCTTGGGGGCAAGGAACAGGAACAGAAGAAAAATAGTCAGAATTATGGGGTTTTGTTCAACTTTAAACTGGAACAAGACATAAGGCATAAGGCATCCCAATTGCTAGTGCCCCCTTGCATCATTACACCCGCAAAAACAAACAATCTTACCTTTCAAATTGATCCCCTTGTTAAAATCAAGCGTGGTGCCACTGTGGTCCGCAGGTCTCCCCTGGATCAGGGCCCCGGCAATCATGTCACCACAGCGGCCAATCACAGGGCTTGATTTAGGGCATTTGAAAGGCAAGCTTCAATGTTTAAGCATGCATTGTGGCACGTGGGGACAATCAAAAACAAGACCCATTTTTCTAAAAATTTGTGTTCTGCTTTAAATGGCTGGCAGTGGGGGTGAGCAGGGCAGAAGAATGGTGGACAAAGCTGGGCTAGATTTGTGGCTGATGCACGTGTGCTGCTATTTCCTGTCCCTTTTCATATGGAAATCTGCTAGGTAAAGGTGAGTATCTCTTTAATGCAGGGCTCACTGATGACCTGAGCTTAGTGCCCCTGTGGCTCACAAACCTCCTTGGCACAGACTCACCCTATATACTGCAGAGATGCCAAGTCACCCAGATTACCAGGGAGTCACTTGGTTTTGACCCACCCTCACCTGGTCACCGTCAAAGAAGTACATTTCACCCTGCAGCGGGACTAGCTACCTCTGGGGGGTATTAGGCAGCAGCATCCCACATGGTGGACAAAGCCCGGACTTCTGCTTTAAAGTGGACCAAAATCCACGCCGATCGATTCCCTCCCCCCAGGGCATCTTGATTTTGGATAGGCTATTCTACATCAGATTGCATCAGAGTGGGGTGTGAGGTCTTTAAAGTGGACCAAAATCCACACCGAGATTCCTGGGCCTATCGATTCCCTCCCCCGAGGGCATCCAAAAGCAGGATGCCCCGCTGTGTGGAACCCCCCAGGCCACCCCATACACTTACCTTGTTTCCTGGTCCAACGGTGCATGTGCGCGCCGCATTCCCACTATCACTCTAACAGGGAGCGTGCCCGCACCAGGAATTTGTGAATGGTCGGCACGGAATGCTCCGTTAGAGGGAAGCGGGGGATGCGGCCGCCAGCGTGCTTGGAGCAGCTGGCCTTAGACGCTGTGACGCCAGTGGCTCTGAGCGCGCTGATTGGATGAGCAGCCGCGCATGCGCCATAGGACTGGAAGGAGGTGAGTTGGCATCGGCGATCTGGGGGGTTTCACACACCCCGATAGAGGGGGCTCCGGGGTCAAGGACCAAAACCCAGGATAGTCAGACTCCTGGGTTTTGCTCCACTTTAAATGCTAGGCACATGTTGAGCACAACTTTGGAAGTTTTGTCAAAAATATTAGTCCCACTAAAGCCATAAACCACGCCCCTTAGCTACACCCCTGACACGCCCATCACCCTGTGAGCTGGTCTCCGAGGTTGGCATCTCTGATACTACATATCGAACGAGCAGCACTACACATGGTAACCAGCTCTGTTATGGACTAGGCCACGCCCCGTCTGTTGTGCTGGGCCTAAGCCAATACGTAGCGTCCGGGGGAATCTCTGCGTCCTACGCCGTGACGTCACGGGATCTCCTAGTAGCAGAGAAGTGCGTTGTGTGAGGCTGGCTGTTTGCATCCCTGGGGAGCTTCCTCCTCCTCCTCCTCCTCCTCCTCCTCCTGCGGGTGTCACCTGATGAGCCGCCGCTTACTGACCTGCAGCCTGCTGTCACCCGCTCCGGGGCCGGACACCGGGATGATGGAGCCCCACTGACAGATGCCAGAGTGAGTATGTGCTGACAGGTGTCACCCGATCGCTCGTATGTCTGTGGCCTCTCTACTCATCTGCCGCTACTAATCCTTATAGTGTGCATAGTGTGCATGCTGGCTTACCTGACCCGAGGCACTGACACATCTGGATGTGTATATTATTATTATTGTTTATCTATAACGCACCAACATCTTCCATAGCGCAGTACAGTGTGTGTGTGTGTGTGTGTGTGTGTGTGTGTGTATTATTATTGTTAAGCACCATCATCTTCCATGGTGCAATACAGTGTGTGTGTATATATTTATTATTGTTTATTTATTAAGCACCATTATCTTCCATGGTGCAGTACAAAGTGTGTGTGTGTGTGTGTGTGTGTGTGTGTGTGTGTGTGTGTGTGTGTGTGTATATATATATATATATATATATATATATATATATATATATATATAATCACCACCATCTTCCATGGTGCAATACCGTGCATGTGTGTCTGTATATTTATTATTATTATTATTATTTATTTATTAAGCACCATCATCTTCCATGGTGCAATACAGTGTGTGCGTGTATATTTATTATTATTATTGTTGTTTATTTATTAAGCACCATCATCTTCCATGGTGCAATACAGTGTGTGTGTGTGTGTGTGTATATATTATTATTGTTTATTTATAAGGCACCATTATCTTCCATGGTGCAGAACAATGTGTGTGTGTATATATATTTATATGTGTATATATATTTTATATTATTATTATTATATTATTTATTTATTTATAAAGCACCATCATCCTCCATGGTGCAGAACAATGTGTGTGTGTATATATAATATATATTCCTGACATGAGGACGTTTTGTGTGCAGTTGGGTTTTAAAGCGGCATAAAACCCACCAGCAGATGGCCTAAAATCTAAAGGATTCCAGGGCTGGCTGTTAGCTTTCACCCAGGGTATCATTGATGGGGATGCCCTGTTGTGTGAAACACTCTTTAGGGAGCTGGTAATAACCCATCTTTGTCCCTGCAGATAACCCCCAAGAATGCCCGTAAATCTTACCTTTACCTTGGTCCCCCAGTCAGAAATGCAGTGCATTAATTGGCTGCCCGGTGCCCCTGTGGGTAGTGAGCGGTGCCATTGTTCCTGCTGCCGGAATGTCCTGTCCACGTGAGTACCGTCTGCCAATCACGGCACTGGATTCTGGGCAGAGGACCAGGGTTAAGGTAAGATTTACAGGCATTCTGGGGTATTCTGATTTTTTGACAATGGATAGCACGCACAGCCGCGGCGACGTGCGCATGCTCAGTCCTTAGCCTATCAGGTTGGGGAGGGAGTGTGCATGTCGTTGGGGATGTGGCAGCATGCGCTCCCCATTGAAGGTAATCGAGCTCTTTTGTGAAGGAAGTAAACCCGCCAAAGGGCTCTGATTGGATGAGAGCTCTCTCGTGAACAGAGGAGAGGTGAGTTTTACTGGATGAAGTGGGGGGTTTCACACAGTGGGCCATTCCAGTTTGGGATGCCCCAGGGGCATGAAACAAATACCCTGGTTTCCTACTGCTTTAAATATATATATCAACACATAAAACATTATATTCTCGCCTTACCCCAAGCCAGTGATCCAGTGTTGAGCTTGAAGCGACTAAAAGCTGCTTTGGTCAGTCGTTTCCCTGAGGCATCCTGATTTAGAATGGCCCACCAGGCCGTCCAAGACCTGGCATGCCCATACTTACACTTCACCCGCCATGACTGCCAGGGTTAGAGGGTGCGCACCCTATCTGCATGCCCTCCCACTCCTGGGGTTTTGCCTTGGAAATCCTGCTCCAATGCAATGCAGAAGTGGTAAGTACATGGCAGGTCAGGCTTGCGCTTGCAGCAGCGAGCAGCGAAAACCGGGGTAGAGGAAGTATTTAGTGACTTTACTTACACTTTAATGGGTTTGTAAAGCCAGATAAAAATGTATACATACCTTACCACCCGACTCCTCTTTCCCTTAGATCCTGTGGACTTAAAGTGGATCGGAACCCACAGTGATCGGCCCGGGAATCGATCGATTCCTTCCCCCCATCCAAAATCCGGAATCCCTGCTGTGTGAAATTCCCCCGAGGTAGCCCATACACTTACCTTCTTTTCTGGTCCAACAGCGCATGCACGCGTGCCCGCATCCCCGCTATCCCTCTAGCAGGGCGTGTGTCTGCGAATGGCATTTGTGAATCCCTGTTAAAGGGTAGCGGAGGATACAGCTGCTAGCACGCTCTGTGCCGCTGGCCTTAGACGCGCTGATGTGAGTAGATCCGAGCGGGCGTGCATGCTCCGTTGGACCGGGAAGAGGTGCGTTAGTTTCAGTGACCTGCAGGGTTTCACATAGCAGGGCACCCCCCATCAGGGTGCCCCGGTAGTTAAGGGCCAAAACCCAGGATTTTGACTATCCTGGGTTTTGGTCCTCAACCCCTGGGCACTCCGATCTACTTTAATTCCATTTTTGGGCTGACGGCTCTGATGCTGAGCACTCGCTTACCCTCTGGCTTCAGCGAGGACCCCATGGTCCAGTCATGAGCTAGCTCAGGCTCTCTTCTTCTTTGGCACCACCTGACCATCCACTGTTGATATCTCCTCACCTTTGGATCTGAGCACCACAACCAGGCTGTCTCTGCCCGCAGCACTAGGTGGGAACGAGCCTGCAGGATTTTTTTTATTGTGCTTGTACAGTCACTTTTAAAAAGTTTGTAAAGGCCAAAACAATTATACATAGCAAATTACTCACAGACTCGTGCTCCAAGTCTTGGTGCTGACAACACACTTCCTGGCCAGCTTTAGTGGGCGCCACATAGTCCAGTCATAAGGTAGCGTGCTCCCTCATTGATAGGCAACATGTGACTATCCACCCCAAATTGGTGAGTTATGTGCGTTTCCTGCATTCTGCCCAGACAGGGACTTTAGTTATAGAGGTAACTTCTCCTTCAGGGCAGTGCCAGAGAGCCAAGACTAACACAGTGTTTCTGGCTGGCATGGAGCGTTCTCTATGACTGATTTCCTCTGGTGGGCCCTAAGTGCTCCCGTCTGACCCTGATTCAGATACTTCATATTTCCTGGAAAGTGATTTTTATATTTTGTTTTTGGATTTGCAATACCTAAAACTTAAATAATGATATCACTCCTGAAGAAGCAGCACGTGGTGGCGATAGGCGTAGAGACTATTTGTAAACAATGTGATATTATGACTGCTATGCACTTTATATCACGTTATGCACCTTGGATTTGATGAATCTGCAATTGACACTATATAATATTATTATTATTATTATTTTATTAATATTTTTGGCATAGCCCGTTGCAATATGCTATATTTACTCAGTGACTGCTTGTTATCCTTCAGATTAAAAATATTTTAGTTTTGTCATGGTGGGGATAGTGTTGTCTGACAAATACATTTTTCTAAATAAAAGTACATTGAGGTTCATTTTTGGTTTGTACTCCTTGGAGTGGAAGCTACTAGGTTGTTGTTGTGTTTTTTTTTTTGTAATCTAATTGATACCAGGGCCTGCAACAGGCCTTCCCCCGGGGCATCGCGTTTTGGGATGTTCCACTGTGTGAACCCCCCCCAGATCGCCCATAACAAATCACCTCTTCTCGTCCAACAGTGCATGCGTGGGCTCTCGGCCAGTCAGAGCTGTTTGCTGTGAACATGTATTTCAGCAAACGGCTCTGACTCTTTTTAATGTGGACCAAAACCCAGGATTTTGACTATCCTGAGTTTTGGGCCACTTCCCCGTTGTGCCCTGCTATGTGAAACCCCCCAGAACGCCAAGATCAACTCACCTCGCCCCACTCCTACGGCGCATGCGCGGCCGCTCGTCCAATCAGCGCGCTCGGAGCTGCTGAGCTATGCACGTCAAAGCGACGTCTTAGCTCAGCAGCTCCGAGCACGCTGGTGGCCGCATCTCGCGCTTCCCTCTAACAGCGCATGCGCCCTGTTAGAGGGAAGCGCGAGATGTGGCCACGGCCCGCTCATGCGCCGTTGGAACGGGAATCAGGTAAGGTTTGGGGGCGTCCTGGGGGGTTTCACACAACGGGGCATCGTGATTTTGGGCTGTGTGCACGCACTCACCCACCCAAGCCATTCAGGTTTGGGTAGGAGCGTGTGTCACCCTGGGGATGTGGCCGCTTGCTCTCCACATTGAAGCCTATCGAATGACCTAGTCAAGGCAAATGGCTCTGATTGGACAAGAGGCCGTGGGAGGGGGTGAGTTATTATGGGTAAACCCAAAATGGGATGCCTCTGGGGCAAAGAACAAACCCCAGGATAGACAAATTGCTTTAAATTGGATGAGCCCCCATGTGCTACCATTTTAGGGGGCACCCCGATCTGGGATGCACTAGTATACTCTCCTTGTCTGCCATCCCATGGCACGTATGCCGGGTCTCGTGTCCAATCGGCGTTTATGTTGTACATATAAATGAAAGACTTAGATCATTGTTTATACGCTGAGCCCAAGGCTAGGAGCAGCTTGCATCCCTGAAGCAGCCAGAGGGATCCCAAGAATGCCGCCATGAGGAAATAAGGAATTGTTTGGAGAGCCAATACCAAGGGTTTTGGTCCACTTTAAATAAAAGAAGTTTTCCAGTGCTGTGCCTCCTCTCAGTTTTGTGCCCTGAATAAGGAAATACACTTCCTCATCTGCTCCTCTTGCGCCACCCTGCCATATTGGGCCAATACTAGCTCAAGGAGATAGTCATGTCCACGCCCCTCTCTATTGATGGCTTGAATGGCTCTCAGAGCTGCCATTCTAGCCAAGCTAATCTCTCCCCCAGCCTCCTCCTAGCAAGCACTATACTGATTATTATGATGCATCACAGCTCTGATGGCCACACCCACTTCAGAAGAGAAATCATGAGGAAAAACTGTAAACCTCGATGTCTCTGCCATTTCCTTCTTCAATTTAAAAATGGAAAACCATTTAGGACAGTGCCAAACGTAGCCCGACACAATGGTCTAACAATTGGCTTTGCCTGAAAGATCACTTTAACTTGCTTCCCTACACACTCATCGGTCCCGGATGTTTCTTCACAATGTAGCTATCTGAGTCTGCTTGTCACTGCCTGCTCCTGCCGTGCCCTGCTCCTGCCACCCTCCTTCTATCAGAGCTGCCCCTACAGCCCTTTGGCTAAATGAGGCACAGTGCAATACACAAGTGTGCTGTGCTGCTTTTGTGCATTTCCACTTCAGTGAGGTGGAACTGCACGGTGTGAAAGGAGCCGCAATGTAGGGCTTACTAGGAATATTTAACTGGAGGGGCATCCCAAATCGGGATATCCCAGAAGATTGGGCCTCGTTACATGCGATCTAAAGGTGTTTTTTTTATTTTAATCGGACTGCTTTAAAATAAGTCTATCATAAGGCATAGTGGTAAGGACATGGCCTTTTGACTGGAGGGTTGCAGGTAAGATTCCCAGCCGGGACATGACTGAAGTGCTCTTGAGCAAAGCACCTATCCCCCCCAAGTGCTCCCCAGGCAATGCCTATAGGGCAGCCCACCGCCCTGGGCACGTGTACACTCATGACACGGATGGGTTAAATGCAGAGGAAAGACTCTTACCCTGTTTCTCCAAAAATAAGACATTTTTTGCCAATGCATAAATTATAAGCTCTAGCCCGAAAATAAGACCTAGTTACAATTCATAATCCAACTGCTTGGCTTCAGCATAGTGACGAGAGTGGCTGTAAAGGAGGGTGAGGACACGTCCCGGCTGTAAAGGAGGGTGAGGACACGTCCCAGCTGTCAAGGAGGGTGAGGGCACGTCCCGGCTATGAAGGAGGGTGAGGGCATGTCCCGGCTGTGAAGGAGGGTGAGGGCATGTCCCGGCTGTGAAGGAGGGTGAGGGCACGTCCCGGCTATGAAGGAGGGTGAGGACACGTCCCAGCTGTCAAGGAGGGTGAGGGCATGTCCCGGCTATGAAGGAGGGTGAGGACACGTCCCGGCTGTCAAGGAGGGTGAGGGCATGTCCCGGCTGTGAAGGAGGGTGAGGACACGTCCCGGCTGTCAAGGAGGGTGAGGGCATGTCCCAGCTGTGAAGGAGGGTGAGGACTTGTCCCGGCTGTCAAGGAGGGTGAGGGCACGTCCCGGCTGTCAAGGAGGGTGAGGGCACGTCCCGGCTGTAAAGGAGGGTGAGGACACGTCCCAGCTGTCAAGGAGGGTGAGGGCATGTCCCGGCTGTGAAGGAGGGTGAGGACACGTCCCGGCTGTCAAGGAGGGTGAGGGCATGTCCCGGCTGTGAAGGAGGGTGAGGACTTGTCCCGGCTGTCAAGGAGGGTGAGGGCACGTCCCGGCTGTCAAGGAGGGTGAGGGCACGTCCCGGCTGTAAAGGAGGGTGAGGACACGTCCCAGCTGTCAAGGAGGGTGAGGGCACGTCCCTGCTGTCAAGGAGGGTGAGGGCACGTCCCGGCTGTCAAGGAGGGTGAGGGCATGTCCCGGCTATGAAGGAGGTTGAGGACACTTCCCGGCTGTCAAGGAGGGTGAGGACACGTCCCGGCTGTCAAGGAGGGTGAGGACACGTCCCGGCTGTCAAGGAGGGTGAGGGCACGTCCCGGCTGGCAAGGAGGTGCCCTAGCACCTAGTTTTGGTAGTTTTGGAGCAAAAATATATATATAGGACCTGTCTTATTATTGGGGAAACACTGTATCTGTATGTGTGTGCACGCATGCAATGGCCATCTATGCCCCCCCGCCCCCCAAAAAATAAAAATCTGATCCTTTGAAAAACACATGTAGTATAAAAATCTAATCCATACTTGCTATTCTGAACCACTATATTATAATACTATTATTACTATTGTGATATATATGTTTTTGAGCTGCCAGCAGAAGAACACCAGATGACTTCTGGTGAGCAGATACTTTTTCAGTTTAGGAAGGGGGTGGATGCATGGACACAACATTTATTTTAGGTAAATGTGCACTTTAATGGTTCCTGGGTTTTATTTTTAATTTACTGCATTGCCCAAAAACATCTGATGGTTTGTAGACCTGTGTACTTTTTGTCAAGTAGACCTATTATGTCCATAGGGGTCTTGCCAGACAGAATATTGTTGTTTGCAGGTTAATAAAGGTATTGGCATAGTGGTTTTCAGGGCAGGCATCAGCAATGAGTGTAGACAGGTAGGTCCCGGGACCCCTGTACCTTCGGAGGGCCCACCTTATTCCCTCTACCCTGGGCAGCCCCTATGCAGGACTGTACAGTAATCAGCACTAAGGATTGTTAGCCAGGGGCAGATTGGCCATTGGGAGAGCCTTTCTTTCTGTAAGTCCTTCTATTCTATGTTTCATTTCTTCTATTATGTTTCCCTTCTTGTCTTTCTATCCTTTTGTTTTTTTTTCTTTAAACTGTTCATTGTGCCATTCCTTTTCTTCCTTTCTTCGTTCCTTCTATCATTTTTTTTGCCATTGCTTCTCTTTCTTTTTACTGTTAGTCCTTTTGTTTTTTCTTTCTTTCCATCCATCTCTTCTTTTTTCTCCCATTCCTTTTCTCTCTCTTTCCTGCTTTGTTTCTCTCATTAATTTTATTCTTTGTTTCTGTCATTCATTTTATGCTTTTGTTTTTTCTTTGTTTCATTCTGTGTATTGTTTAGATTTCTTTATTTCTTTCCCTCTGTTTCTTTTTTTCTCATTCCTTTTCTTTTTTTTTTTCCTTCCTTTATTTCTTGCTGTCCTGCTCTATTTTTTTTTTTTTTTCTTTTGTTCTTTCTGTCTTGCTTTCATTTATTTTTTTCTTTCTATTCTTTAGTAGCATTCGCCATACGTGCATCTTCAATCATCATGTATGGAGTATCATACCACACCCCAAGGTCCCACTGAGACTCTATTGCCCAAGGACCTGCATAAACCTGGATCCGGCCCTGGTGGCTTTATTACTCACTTTGGTTCTGCATGTTCATCTGCTCCAGAACCAGCAGCAACATGGCAGCTTTCGTTCGGTGACCTTGTTTATATTGTGTTATTAGTAGAGGTGGAAAAAGCTAGATGGAAAAATGCATATCTAGCTTTGTCCTTGGCAGTCAGTTGCTTTTTGTTGGCCTTGGTTCATTCCACAGGTGACCAAACAAATGTCTCCTCCAGGTGTTTGCAGAGCCTTACATACAGGGATGTTTATTGTTCCGCTCACCCACTTGACAAATGTTCTGCCACACATTTGCGCGCAACAGGATGTCTTCCATCTGTATTGGACATATGCTTATCTGTTCGCGTACCAGTAAAATATCTTAAGACAAGGGTATAGTGGTGTCTTAGACGTGGTGTTGGGAATGTTCCTCTTGGAAGTGTTGGAGCTCATCAGCTTTGCCAAGTTTACATTACTGGTTCTGCCAAATGCTTCAAACTACACGTGCTGCCGTCCCCAAAGACGAATGCTTGCTCCTACGGAACATGGTGGGAGGTCAGTGTGTCCAGGCATGCAGCCTGCAGCTCTGAACAGGGTCATGCCCAGTGCCAGATTAAGTATGGTGGACGCCCCAGATGCAGTATTTTTTTTCAATAGTCCAGCCAAGTAACTGCCTGGTGGTTGTCTGGCACCCGTTCACTTACTGGAACGTCAGATTGAGTCCCTTGTGCCACCAATTGCAGGTGCGTGCTACTCGGAAACTCCTGCTTTGCCATTCTGGGTGGGGGGGAGGAAGTAGTGTGGTCACCCAACTGGTCTAGCAGATAACCGTTCCATGCATTGAGCTGCCAGCTTCTGTGCTTGGTGGCTTATGTGCAGTGAGCGCCTGACGATTGACAGCTCTGCACCCACCCATCACTGTAGCGTTTCAGACGGCGGCTTTGCTGCTCTAGACTCTCCGCCCTGCCCTGTGGTGGCTTGGACTGTGGGTTTGCAAAAACAAAATAGGCTTGCTCAATCATGCCGCCGATAGGTTTGTTGCTGTCCCCTTGGCCATCAGACCAAAGACTGAAAAGCCTCCTGGACCAGACCATAACCCAAAGGTTGGTGGAGGCTCCCTTTGCAGGACAATTGGTGGAGGTCCCCGGCTCGCGCCCCTTGCCCCCTCCTCATAATCCAGCCCTGTTCATGCCAGGAAGGCTGGCTACTTCCGGAATAGCAAGGGATTAAACACAGCAAATTAACACTTTCCTTTATTGTAAATACCTAAAATGATTGAGTGAAACATTCATGCAATAAAATCAATTTATAGACCTTCCTTACATTGCTAAAAAATATGATCTGCACCCCTAATGTTAGGCTAGGTAGACGCGGTTCTGATACTTTTTTTTTTCTTATTGCACAGGGCACCTAACAAGTCCTTGTGAGAAAACAGGGAAAGGTGGCACAAGCAATACTGGACCTTATCTGGAAAATGTCTTCTCCATTCTGCAGTCTGCTCTCCAGAACACTTTGAACTTCTTTATAGGATGTTGGATTAGGTCCTCTTTCTTGTAGATATTTCAGTGTTCAGCAGTGGACGTTGCTTCTGTGAGGGACTTCTCCCTTTGGCTGTTTCAGCCCTATACAAGGACAAGAGGCCTCCTCATTCATCTGACGGAGGATAGTAAACAGCTGTACACACATGTGGCAGCAGAAATAAAGTATCCAGATAATCATGGGTTAATCCTGCAGACGCTGGATTCTCTGAAGGCTAAGAAAAACAAGACAAGCCTTAGATTGCACTTAAAGCAGACCTCAAACCCATCTCCAATTCCCACATGTTCCCAGTTCTGCCATCAGGAGCGGGATGCAAGGTTCAGAGAGGGGCCACAGATCGTTAATTAATGGCTGGCAGCATTGACGTCTTGATTTTTGTGTTCCTGACCACCCTGCATGTCTCCCTGAAACCAGAATTAGATTCATCTGGAGGGCTTCTGGCTTAGGAATCTAAAAAGACCAGAAAGCCTTTGTTTCCTTTCACAGGCAATCCAGGTAGGTTCTCGCTCACAAGCTGGCAGCGGGTATTTTAAAGGAGTGGATTTAATCTCATGGTTGCCTTGCATATCCTTATTGTAGCCCTCCAGGGGTCAGCAGCTAGTCAGACCAGTGATGTTGGAGGAGCAGCTCTGTGAAAGACCTACAGCTATGATCTCCATTGTCGCTCTTTTTGGCGTCCTAGAGCAGTAGTGACTCTGGCCTCCGCAGATGGTATTGAGACCAGAGGTGAGTATTAGTTACAAGCCCTGCGACCTGAAAGAGCTTTCTTTTTCAAATTATCTGTTTGTGAGTTGCCTCGTATAGTTTTCAGAAGAAGCCCCGGTGGTAAGAGCACTTCTTGAGGGGAGGGCACACCTTTATAAGTGCGACCACCTTGGTCCATTCTAGGGAATTTGCATCCTTCCAGCATTTATAGGATCCTTCCCTTCAGACAAGGCCAAGCCTTACGAGCATAGAGGGGCATCCAACCTTCTTCTTGTTCTTCTCTGTATCGATAGTAACATCTCCTTTTTTCATTTAATTCAGCATGAATGTGTTTGTACTGGCAGTGTTTATTTTTTTCCTCATTTGAGTCCATGCCCCCTGTACCTCTTTGTTCTTATTGGCCCCTTTTTAAAGATTTAACATGCTGTGCATCAATAAATTATTAATTTGCCTATTCAAAGCGTTTCTATAGTTATAACCTCTCCTACATCTCCTATCCATCCCTCAATGAGGGTGTGTGGCTTAATGAAAAAAATGTCCCTCTTTCCCACCCTGATAAGTTGGAAGGTTTGTATCATCTGTGTGGACGATGTACATGTAAGGCATGGAGCCAGTGGGTTAGAGCCAGGGCTGTGGAGTCGGAGGAAATTTTGGGTACCTGGAGTCGGAGTCGGCAAACAATGCACCGACTCCGACTCCTACAAAATTTTGATTTAGCAAGTTTAAATGTCCCAATTCACAAAAAGTTATAATTAATGACTTCTCTATTGTAAGAATAAAGAGCAATGCATGCAGTGCCTCACGTAACCGCAAAACGAACACGTTAAGTGACCGTGAAGAAGCATGCTTTTCATGTGCTTCACTATATGGCACGCAACGCACAATTAGAAGCGGCAATACTTATACTTTGCATAGTGTTGTGTTCTGCTGTTACAGGGAACCCATGGGTAACCTAGCCTCTCATTGATAAGGGATTAAGTAAATATGTTTTTTGCAGGACTAGAGACACTTGTATAAGTGAAGGGAATGGAGGATCAATAGTTCAAGACTGAAGCTGTACCATTGGAAAAACTGCTGTCATTCAGCAAAAGGCTATAAAAACTTGTAAACTTTGATTGTTAGCTTAAACTTTAAACATGACTATGGGATTCTACTAGGGAAATCATGTTTTATAATAAAGGCCCCTTTCTGGATCCTCCCACTGCCCTATCTTCAGCAGAAGATCAGCACACAGAAAGGAGAAGGCAGCTTCTGCCCAACTACCTCTCTCTTCTAGAAGTAATGACATGTATGTTGCCTCTCTTTCCTTCAAGGAATGTATAAAATACATTCACATATTAATACAGAGGAGTCGAAAGTACACAAAACTGAGGAGTCGGAGTCGGAACATTTATCTACCGACTCCACAGCCCTGGTTAGAGTGCATGGGAAGGCCATACATGGAGTATGGTCCATGTATGGCTTCCCCTTGAAAGCTGGGGATACCCTGGGACCTGATGTCCGTGTTGCAGGACCATGCCTGTAAGCTATGGTGGACACACCAGTGTCTCTTTTGCCATTACTGGATGATATTCTGGTACCCATTATGTTAGGAGACTTACTCAAGGAGAGTCATTTTTGGTCTAAGTTTTTTTTTGCTAAGATAGTCTTTATTTTCATTAGAATAAGGACATTGTGCTTCCTAGCCAGTGTCGAAAGCCAGCTCAGCATAAGGCTCTTGACATGCTACTTTGCTGCCACAGAAATTTGGTGAAGGTCAGATTTAGTTTATACAATACTGGAAAGACCAAGGAAGATTTTTGGCAGCTGCCAGAACAACCTTTATCTCCTAGATAAGTCATTAGTTGGTTAAAGATGAGTGACCACCTCTGTAGAGTCTATAAGACTCTAGGGCTGGGTGTGGCGCTCGTAATGGTGCACACTGAATTTGGCCCACTTTGTGAAACCATAGGGATTGCACGGAACACTCACCGCCGAACCCCACGCTGTATCTCCGTAACGCGTTCCCACGTATACTTTTAGCTGGGGCGCACCCCACAGCTAGAGGTGAGCATGGATGCATCTGGCAAAGTGCATAGCATTTAGCTTTTTTTTTTTTTTTTTTTTTTAATTCAGAGACACAAGTAAAATCTGAATAGAAATGCTATCTACTGAGCCGCATGCGCCATGCGAGCAAGAAGAGAATAGTTTTTGGGCGATCTGGAGGGGATACACACAGCTCGGTATTTGTGCAGGAGGCACAAAGCCTAAGTGAAAATCTTGGATTTCGTACCTCTGTAAAGTGGATGTCCAGCCAAAATGCCCCCCCCCCTGCCTTGCTACCTGGTGAATGGACGGCGGATGTGTGAACTGAGCCCACGGATGCCGCTTTGTGTGCCCCCCCCACAGACACAAAGTAACATTCCCCGGCTCTGTACATGCGCCCGCTGCCAATTCACTTAAATAGGCAGCGGACCGTGCCGGGGGATTCTGCTTTGTGCATCCTCTGTGGCTCTGGACCATGGGTGAGGTAATGTTTTTTTCTCTTTGTAACCCCCCCTCCCCATCCTGCCTCAGCTTCAGGAGAGGGTGGCTGTGTGGGTGGGGTTGATTTTTTTTTATTTTTAATCTGTTTTTATTGATGTTCAAGAAGGATACATAATAGAAAATGCCATAAAAGTTACAGAGTTACAACGATCAAATAACGGGCTGTTACAGCAACACCCTTACACAGTGCTATACTTGTCCCACCGGACCCGGATATCTGCCCTTATGCGATTGGGGGTGCCTAAGAGGGTGAGCCATGCTGCAGGTGTCCATGTCTCCCCTCCCCGATAGGCCCAGGCCCTTCTTCGCCCACAATTCAAGGATAGAAGATAGTAGCTCCAAAATGCATGTCTGACGAAGGGCGGGTGTCCCCCGGTTCCTCCATCAGAATGGTGCCTGGCCCAGCCCACAAAACTTTAGCCTAGAACCAATTATTTAAAAACCAATTGTTAACTTGCGGGCCATACCCTGCAGCACACCTGCACACCAGCCCAGCGCCCCAACTCTTAGCAAGTGCGTCGCCCTGCACAAATCTATAACGTCTCAGTGGGGTTGATTTTGACTGGAATTCCCCTTTAATGCCTAAAGTAGGCATGGTCTACAGATATCAGGCAGGCCAAGCATCTATGTTTTTTACAAGGTATATGTGTAAGCACTGGCCAGACTGGTGCTGGACTGCAGGATCCTACTGATGGCTGATTAACAGTTGATTCAGGCGGCTGTTATCTTGATGCTGTGGTTGCCTCCCATTTAGAAGGGTACTACTTTGGGATGTCTCACGAGTATTTAAATACTATGGCCTTGATTCGCTAAGAGTTTCATGGTAGTAAAAAAATGCAATTCATGAGAAAGAACCTGAGAATTTCTATTTTAGTGAAGTTCAATACTTTTCTCAGCAGTAAAAAAGTGGCATTGACTTTAATTGCATTCCAGTCTGGTGATTCACCACTAACATTGAATTTCTGATGCTTTTTTCTTATGAAATGAATTTTTTACTACCATTACATTTTATTCTTAGTATACAGTACGTCCTGCTCCAAATCTAATACTTACAGTTGGGATATACTCCGCCAGATGGTGCTGGACTGCAGAGACATCGAAAATAGGCTCCTCCCGGCCCCTCGAATACCCAGGGACCTCCCACAATCCCCCAGATCTTCTCTGCAGTCTGGCTGCGAAGGACGAGAAATTGGCTCTCTACTCGCAGGTGAGCGGGGTTATTAACCTGCGGCCCTGTAGGACTATTCCCACCCGTTCCACTAGTAATATGCCTCCCAGCCTTGGCTGCGCTGGTCGGGTGAAGGTAGGCAGCACCGCCGTTGGTGCTTAGGAGCGCTGCTCCACCGCAATCCCCCACCAAAGGGTAGGCGGTTCAGGCTTATGGTGAGCCTCTATGGGATGCCCCTCCCGCACTATTGCCACTTGCCCCTACCTATTGGTGGGCCCTCTTTAAGTGGCCGCCGTCCTCCCTCATCCTCCTTGTAGTCTTCGGGGGAAAAGAGTGGGGGGGTGTGTATGTGTATAGATATGTATGTTATGCAGTCTGTGCTTTCACTTTTCACATGTCTATTCTTATGTCAGCCACCGCGCTGACTTGGTTCCGCGCTTGGCGGTGGCATTACCTCAGGCACTGGTGCGCCATCATTGGCTGTTGGCCTTTCTGGCTTTGCGCTCTTCGGGGGGGCGGGGCCCATCTTTGGCGCGTTCCGCGTCATCGCTATTATTGGCCCACCCCTCAAGGTATACCGACGCCATCTTTTCTGACTTGGTTGGCCTATGCGCGACGGACTCCTACCTACCGCGGTCCGTAAGTGCCCTCGCGGGCGGCTTTATCTGCTTCACTTTTGTTACAATGTACTTAAGGTCTTGTCTGCTTATGTCTTTCAGGCGGGACGAACCCTTCTTGGCTTCTCCCGGCCCTGTTTTAGTATATTGCTTGTAGGCCTTGTAAAAATTATACTCCCACGTCCCTAGCGGGTTATTGGGGCATCCAGGGTTGCTATATAGCGTTATTCCCTATCGGCGTATAGCGCCACTATAATCATCATATGGAGGCATCCCAGGATAATGTTACCGGGGTCCATTCGGGACAAGACCGGAAGTGTGTAGCGTGTGGGCAGCCTCATGCTGACGCTGACAAGGCACGGGTCTGTGTAACCTGTGCTGAGCAGGTGCTTGCATTGCAATCTGGCCTGCCAGTGGCTGCACCTCGTTTCACTTCGCCTACTCCCCCAAGCTTAAATCTCACTCCTGTTGAGTTGCATACTAGTGGGGATTCTCAGCCTGATGTGTCTTCTAGACTGGCTACTGTTGAACAGATTATTGCGAAGTCTTTAACGCGTAAGGCCCCTGCTAAGAAGCGGCGCTTGACGCCTAATGTTACTGTTTTCCCTATGGGAACTGAGGAGTTTATGAATCTGTGTGGCTATACCCCGTCTGATGAAGGGGAGCTCTTTTCTGATTCAGGCTCATCTGATGAGAGACCAAGGGGTCATGACGATTCTGGCTTTGACCCCTGGGCCCCGGATGACACTGACAGATTATTGACCCAGATTTTTGAGGTTCTGTCTATCTCTCCCTGTTGAGGCTCCCAGGCAAAGAGGGGAGCTTTTCCATACAGCAAGATCACGTTTGGAATTTCCAGAGCAGGCACATTTCCATAACCTTGTGCTCAAGGAATGGGAACGCCCCAGTAAACTTCCCGGGGTTCCAAAGAGTTGGGATAGGAAGTATCCCTTTCCTGCTGAGGTGGTTAAATGTTGGTCATCCCCCCCCCCCCCCCCCGAGGTGGATGCCCCGATCCTAGGGCTATCTAACACCTCTGTCATGCATTCCCCTGATTCTACTACCCTTGCGGGATGCCGAAGAGCGGCGTATTGATCAGCTGGCATCCCACGCCTTTGCATGTGCGGGGACGGCGCTGCGCCCGGTCTGTGCCTCTGCCATTACTGCTGTGGCCACTAGAGCCCTTATCAGAAATATGCTTGATAGTGCCCCTGATGAATTGCCTTGTGAGGTGTTTAATGCACTCTCCAGTTGTGATGTTTTTGTAAACTTTGTACTATCAGCATTGGATGACACCATCAGAATGTGTGCCAGAACTTCTGCCCTCGTGGTGGCTATAAGCCGCTCGGTTTGGCTGCGCCAGTGGGCTGCTGACAACGCTGCCAAGAAGGCCCTCACTGGTTTTCCCTTTAAAGGACTGCGTCTGTTTGGAGACCGCCTGGACCTTTTTGCTAAGGGAGGCAGGTTACCCCAGCACAGGCGGCAACCTCGGCCCTTCCGGGGTTTAGGGTTCCTTCTCCCCCCCTTACCGTGGTGCAAGACAGGGAAGGGGGGTCTCTTTCCCTGGGGGTAGAGGCAGAGGACGTGGACGTCCTGGCTCCTCCTGGGGTCCCAAAGCTAAATCCTCTCCCAAGCCCCCTCAGGCATGATGGGGCACCCTCACCCATCCGGGTGGGGGGACGGCTGGAGACTTCATGTCTCAGACCTGTGGATTCAGGAGGTAGTGTCCTCCGGTTACAAGTTGGAGTTTGCTGCCGATCCCCCTCCAAGATTTATCAGATCCCGGATTCCTCAGGACCCTGTGTTAGCTCAGGAGCTAGTGCAAGCAGTGCAAGGCCTCCTGGAGCTGGGGGTCATCTGCCAGGTCCATTTAAGAGAAATAGGCAAGGGCTTTTATTCCAAGCTATTCACATTACCCAAAAAGGATGGTTCTGTCAGGCCCATCCTGGACTTAAAGATCCTCAACAAGTTTGTCAGGGGCAGGCGCTTTCGCATGGAGACTCTGCGCTCTGCCACCAGTTCCCTTTGCCAAGGGGATTTCATGACTTCTGTGGACATCAAAGATGCTTACCTTCATATTCCTGTGTTCCCAGGTCATCAAAGGTTCCTCAGGTTCGCTCTGATGGATCAACACTACCAATTTGTGGCCTTGCCCTTCGGCCTCACTTCAGCTCCCAGGGTGTTCACCAAGGTGCTGGCTGGCGTGATGTCTCTGCTCAGATGTCAGGGCGTCCGCGTGCTTCCCTATCTGGACGACATCCTCATCACTTCCCAGTCTCTACATCAGGCAGAGTTGGATACTCAGCTGGTGGTGTCCACTCTGGAGTCATTTGGATGGGTGATCAACCACCCCAAGTCCTCACTGTCCCCTTCCTTGGTAACTCCATTCCTAGGAATGATTCTGGATACAGTTCAGGCAAGGATCTTCCTTCCTCAGCAGAAGGTGGACAGTCTGATTGCACAGGCTCAGTCCCTCCTAGCTTGTCCCCATCCCTCCATCAGGCAGGGGATGCAGCTGGTGGGTCTGATGGTGGCGTGCTTCGTAACGGTCCCTTATGCTCAGTTCCACTTGAGGCCTCTGCAACTTCACGTATTGTCTGTATGGGACAAGGACCCAGCGTCCCTGGACAGGGTCTGTGTGCTCTCCCCCCTGGTCAGGAAGTCCCTGCGGTTCCAGGGGAGGTGGGGCCCTCAGGAGGCCCACACACCTATCAATGTCTTGGAGCTGCGAGCGATCAGGTTAGTTCTGGCTCGCTTGACTACTCATCTTCAGGGCCTGCCTGTTCAGGTGCGCTCGGACAACCAGACGGCAGTTGCCTACATCAATCATCAGGGAGGGACCCGGAGCAAGGGGGCCCTCCAGGAAGCGTCTCTGATCCTGACTTGGGCGGAGGCCAATGTCCCCTGCATTTCAGCTGTGTACATCCCGGGGGTGGAAAATCACCTGGCGGATTCTCTGAGCAGGGGTACATCTCGCCAGGGAGAATGGTCCCTATGCAGCAGGGTGTTTCAATCTCTGTGTCACTGTTGGGGCCAACCAGATGTGGATCTGTTTGCGTCCCGCCACAATCACAAGCTTCCAGCTTTTGTCTCTCTGTCCAGGGATCCTCTGGCCCTGACCTCGGATGCGCTAGCAATGTCATGGAAGGACTTTCAGTTCTTGTATGTCTTCCCCCCCAATTCCCCTGCTGGGCAGGGTTCTGCGCAAGATTGCTCTGGAAGGGGTGCCAGCAATTCTGGTCGCCCCCAGGTGGCCAAGAAGAGTGTGGTTCGCAGACGTGGTGCAGCTGGCAGTAGATCAGTACGCTCTGCCCTTGGTGCCAGATCTGATCACTCAGGGCTCACTACGCCATCCCAATTTACAAACTCTGGCTTTGACGGCTTGGCTGCTGAAACCTCCATCTTGATGGAGAAGGGGCTGTCTTCCTCAGTTGTGGATACTTTGATTAAAGCTAGGAAGAAGTCTTCCTCTTCCATTTATTACAGGGTTTGGCGTGCCTACATTGACTGGTGTGAGTCTAAGTCTATTCTCTGTCGTGTCTTCTCTATTCCCAGGTTCCTGGAGTTCCTGCAGCATGGGTTGGAGATGGGGCTCCAACTCAGTACTCTGAAGGGTCAGGTTTCTGCGTTGGCTATTTTTTTCCAGATGTCCTTTGCTCAGCACCCTCTGATCAGGACTTTTTTCCAGGGGGTCACTCATGTGCGTCCCCCACGTAAACCTATGGTGCCTGTTTGGGATTTGAACTTGGTTCTGTCAGCCTTGCAGGGTGCTCCCTTTGAACCTGTGCAGGATGCTGCCTTGGCCTATCACTTCTGTCAGGCGTGTGTGTGAGTTGGCGGCGCTGTCCATTCAGCCTCCCTACTATGAGAGACACCAGGACAAGGTGGTGTTTCGTTTCAAACCTGATTTTCTGCCTAAGGTAGTGTCTGCCTTTCATTTGAATCAGGATATTGTTCTTCCATCTTTGTGCCCTAATCCTAGCAATGCTAAGGAGAGAGTTTTGCACTCTTTGGATGTGGTTAGGTGTCTGAAGTACTATCTGGCTACTGCACCTTTCAGGAAAACTGATGCTCTTTTTGTGGTCCCTTCTGGTCCTAGGAAGGGTTTGGCTCCGGCCGAGTCTACTATCAGCAAGTGGATTCGTCAGGCTGTGATTCAGGCCTACTCTGCTAAGGGGAAGAATCCTCCCTTCCGCCTTACTGCTCATTCCACTCGTGCTATTGGTGCCTCTTGGGCTTTTAAGCACCAGGCTTCTGTTGAACAAGTTTGCAAGGCTGCTACTTGGTCTTCTGTTCATACCTTTTCAAAGTTTTACAAGGTTGATGTTAGGGCCTCAGCTGACGCTGTTTTTGGCCGCAAGGTTCTGCAGGCGGCAGTGGTTTAAACTGCCTGCTGCTGATTTTTCTTGGGGATCCCACCCTACTCTATGGACACTGCTATTGGATGTCCCAACTGTAAGTATTAGATTTGGAGCAGGACGTACTGTATACTAAGCATAATACAATTCTGTGATTACTCACCTGTAGAATTGGTATTATGAGTATACAGTACGTCCTGCTCCAACCCACCCTTGGTTTGCATTTTCTCAGATCCCCTGTATGGTGATTGTTATCATTGTTATAGTTGATAGTTTGGATTGTTTAATTCTCCCGGCTTCTCCTTAACTGCTTTTCAATGCTGGGGATTTGTGGAAGGTCCCTGGGTATTTGAGGGGCCGGGAGGAGCCTATTTTCGATGTCTCTGCAGTCCAGCGCCATCTGGCGGAGTATATCCCAACTGTAAGTATTAGATTTGGAGCAGGACGTACTGTATACTCATAATACCAATTCTACAGGTGAGTAATCACAGAATTGTATTTTTCCAACTCTTAGTGAATCAAGGCCTATATCTTTGCCCCATCATAGAAGAGAAAATTGAATTTTTGTGTACTAAAAGGTTTTGTATAGTAAAGATTTTAGTTTTGTGGTGACCAGGTTAGGGAAGCTGGGAGGCAGCTGTGGGTCACCGGCTTTTGGAGTGGCAGGCTGAAGCCTAGGTTCCGGACAGATGGACAGAAGTCCGTAGACCCCGATGGTATGAGGGCCCCGTGTCGTAAAGCCAGGGGGGTGTGGTGGCACCGGTTACCCTACCAACCGGGGGTCCCAGAAGATCCCTTGCTAGGTGTTGGGTAGCAATAACAGGCAGAGGCCAGGTCAGGATCAACGGAACTTTTACTGGCAGTCTAGATGGTACATGGACAGTACAGATCAGGAGCGATCATGTGGTGTGGGAGACTAGAGGGCTTGCTGAGACTTATAGTGCCGTTAGGCTGAATAGCTTACTTGGAAGATTGAAGATAGGTTCTGCGACCTTGGAGATTAGAGATGACCTGGAATATGAGAGATAATGCTGTAGATTTATCAGCAGACTTGATAAAAATTAGTCCTCCACACTGGTGCTGTATCTGGCCTCTTTCTCCACACCAGCACAGATCTTCTTCCTCCTGAGATCACAACTATTCTGACTAGAAATAGGAGGGCAGGGCAGGCTTATGTGCTCAGAAGTCCTGATAGGCTCACCACTTGTCACATGACCCTTCCCTAGCAACCCTTAGTTACAGTACTAGGGAGTTATGAAGTTTCTGGAACTGCACAATGTGAATACATTAACTCTTTGAGTGCAAGAGGCAAAGGATGGGGGTACCACATCCCCCCAAAGACCCTGTATAGAAGCACCACTTACAAAAATTGAAAAAATATATACAATAAATTTTATTCATGTATAAGCATATATATTTCACAATGACACTAGACAAACATCGTTAAAACACCATTAAAACCATATATACACCAAGATATACAAAAAGGAGGGGGTAGCAAACAGAGGGGGGGGGGGGCAGGCCCCAAACACACTGTGATCGCTGCTCTACAAATAACTAATGGAGCCCTCTTAAATGTACAAATATGGGGCTCTCTTCCCCAATGGGCATAATTTAAGACCTGCTGCACGGTGCCTAAATATACACTAAATACATCACAAAACCATCATACTATAAAAAGCTGTGCAAAAGTGCATGACACATAAATATAAAATCTCCTATAAAGTTTGCTCATATGGTAACCAAGAAACTGCTGCACACAAGCAATTCTACAAGTGAACCAAAAACTAAATCTAACCTAAACCCTAACCAAAGCATGTAACTATCTAAACAAACAGTGAGGACCCACCAGGTGAAGAATAAACATTGATACAATATGGCAACAATGCAAGCAGGAACTCACATAGCACGAGCAGGCTGACATGGACGACCCCCCCCCCCCAGCTCCTTACCACCAACGCGTTTCGTGACGTAATCACGTCACTTTTTCAAGGTGTGTCTTTGAGTGCAAACTACATAAATTCGCATATGAAACATGTTATTACATGAAAACAGGATATAAAAGGTTATTATACAGGAACAAGGTATATATATATATATATATATATATATATATATATATATATATATAAATATACTGTATGAACACAGATATAGTATACCATGTTAGCTACGCAATATATCAGACACCAAAGTCACAAGGACAGGCGAATTTTGAGGGGACACATATAGAACAGTATTGCAAATGCTGTACTGGGACATTGCAGTTTAACCTCCAATGCAAAATTCCCGAAGCATTTGTGATTTCTTTTTTTTATATATTACCGAACCGATAGCGCAGTGTGTCCTTACGCCTCAGCTGCCCTGGCCAAGACAAACATCCTGTTCCTCCAGGATTTCATCATTGAACTTTATTCTCCAAATGTCAGAATCTTTTTAGTGTTTGCTTTCACTCGGACTTGTGCTGATCACCAGCAATAAAAGTCCTTCTGGCATATTGGGGAAGTATTCGAAATGTCCATTCCTATCACATCCCTGAACTGTTTGCCTACGTCACATCTGCCTAATGACCTTTTTATAGTGTCCTATTTTTATATCGCTAGCTGTGACTTGCCTGACACGAAAGCAGTGATGTTTGAATCACATCTGTCACCTTTTTTTTTTTTTTTTTAATTTCAGGGCCCCACATAGACTAAATAGCCGAAAGCATGCATACACATTAACCTAAACCATTTCGCCTTTTCAATTTTAATGATGGACTTTTATATGAAAATGTCTGTAACAGCCTTTACAGAACAAGCTTTACAGTACATAATGGAACATACACAACTGAGTCACATTATTATAACCCAACTCAGGGTGGGAAAGAGGGACATTTGTTAAATTAGGTCACATCCCCCTCATTGAGGGATGGATAGGTTATAACGGTTAAAGTAACACTTTAAATAAGCAAATGAATCATTTATTGATGCAGATCTGCATGTTAAACCTCAAAGAGACACGGACTCAAAAGAGGGACAGTCCCTCTAAATCGGGGACACTTGGAAGCTATGTTATAACTACCAGATAACATCCCGTGTGTCCGGCATGTGAAGCCCAGACAGTATCTATATGGGCTTGCAAAGGTCCTGGTAGGTTGTCAAAGGTATTTGGAGCCATGCTGACTGTGGTACCCCGCTTCTGAAAGGTGCATGGAGGACGATGCATACAAGTAAACATGACTTAAAAAGGAACACACAGGAATTTCACTTTCCCATGTGTTGTTCCTCTCAGGGGGGCGCCTCATGAATTGGGATGCCCCACTTATCCCCCCATGTCACCCCGTACACTCGCCTTCCTTATGCTCCCACCGTGCAAACTCGGGCGAGTGCGCTTATTGGCTGAGTGGCCCCATTCTCCGGCTATACCGACAACTAAGCCGTCTGGACGGCTAAGCAACTGAGCCGTGCCAAGGGGCCCGAGTGTGCCACCAGCCGCATCCCCCATTCATCTTCTAGCCTTGTGTTGCCCATTCAGAATGGCCAATTGCTAGAGCTGAATGGGCATGCGGCTGCAGCACAGAGATGTGGTGAGGGCTCTGGGGGGGTGTACACAGTGGGGTATCCCAATTCAAGATGCCCCAAGGAGTGGAACTCCATAGTCTAGAAAGAGGAGAACAATGCGTTATTATTATTTTCTTAACCGCAAACCCTAGGGTGAAGAAAAAGAGACAAGCCAGATAAAGGAGAGCATGGGGAAATGGGGTATTGTATTGCGTCACTAGGCGCCCAGGTGCTCTGGGCCCAACTGTTTACAGTATAGTTATATATAATGGTACACTGCAAAAGAGAACTTCTTTAAAGTATCAACTTATTTAACGTTTGGATGTTTGTGAGCATCGACGGTTAGAGATTTTCTAGTCTTACCACTATTTCCACTTGTATTCCGAAGCTGATAGTGATCAAACGTTATAAAAGTGCTACACCCCCTAAAACAGGTTATGGCAAAGAAGAGAAAATAACTTTGGTGCTGACAAACAGGGCATCCAACAGTGCAGTACAGGCTGGGCTTCTGTGTGATTGGGGGGCCCCCCACTTGGCATGGCAATCATGTAATGGCTGAATATGAGCCACCCCCCCCCCCCGCGCAGCTTTAAAAGATGCCACAGCATTGGGATTTAGTAGAGCAGACTGCTTAAAGATGGAGGTCCATCAGTTGCAGGAGTGATTGTGGTAAAAGAAAATCGGGTGACTTGAGAGCATTTAGACTAAGGTGTTTTGTTATTCATATACTTGTCTGGCATGTTCCAGTTCAAGCATGAGAGAAGCATGGCTGCCATGGACAGCAGGCCAGTCATCCCATGTTATGGGGGCCCTCCGTGACCCAAGATTATGTGCTTACTGGGCTCCATGGCAGCCATCCTCTGAGCATTCTTCAGTGTTCAATCAATGAATACTAGAGCACTAGCGACAGGACCAGATTCTTTGTGGCGAAGGCACATGGGCAGCAAGTCGAGTGGACTGCTGCCCTTGGCGGGTGACCATGTTCATCCCTTATTTATTCCGGCCCTGATGAGAGGGTTTTTTTTTAGATTTGTGAAATATACCTGTAGTGGGTCCTCCAAAATTTTTTGCTGGGGGTCCTGTTGGGAACTGAGCTCAGCAAGTTCCATGAGTGACTTGTTAGTCACCCAGCAACTGGAACTGCAGGACTCATTCACAATCCTTGTTTAAGCGGACCTTCACCCTGAATAAGAGCCTATCTTATATGTTTCCCTCACTCTGTAAATACATATTGCCCATCCTACCTGCATCTACTGGATTTTCTGGGCCTTTAAACATCCAAGATGGCGGCACATGGATGGCTGTCTTCAAACAGGAAGTGTCTTCTGCCTGTGCCGTTCTTCCATTCTGGGATTGCTGTCCTTTTCCTGATCCCAGCTCAGCTCTGTCTGTGCAAAGCACAGCTATAACCCGCCCCCCTGTACTTCTGCCCGCACTCCTCTCCTCAGTTTGTGATGCTTCTGAGGCAAGACGGCAGCGCCCGCATCCTAGAGTGCTGAACAGAGTTGAGGGAAGGAATAAAAAGTGACTAAAAAAAACATAAATATATTAATTTTAGATGTTGGAATAGTTTTTTAAGGGTTTGGGCTTTTATTAAATGATGCTGAAGGTCCGGTTTATTAGTTACTTCAATGAAGCCAAGCTTTCCTTTGTTTTGTGTGTTTAGTGTTTTTTTAGGCTTAGTATGGAGTGAAGGAGATATGGATTGCTTCAAATATATAAATGACCATTGTCCCTTGTATGAATGGTCAGAAAAGACATTTTATAGCTGTTAGTTCCTTCTCCCAACTTGAGAAAGTGATTGAAATCTTCAGTCTTACACGACACGTTGCTTTTGACTTATCAGCAACGCGTATTTCGTGAGACGGTTGAATGAAGACTCTGGTGCCAGTTTCCTAAGAGATATTGAATGCTGGGACATGTGGCTTTGTCTTTGAGTAAAGTGATAGTATTTGGTGGGTCGGGCCATCAAAAGTTTGTGGTGCACCATTCACATTTATCTGTGTTGTGGTATATGTCAAATGTACAGTGCGATCTGTGGAATAAGTCTTATGAAAGCTAGATCTGAGCTGATTTCCATTTCCTCGTCTTCCTGCCTGGCAGCCCAGCCGCTAGACAAACACCAGCTGAGAGCTTTTAGCTGAGCTCAGAGATAACACGCAGAACAAGCCTCGCTCTACCAGTGTCATATGGATGACTCCCCGGCACTGCTAATTGGGGAAAACACAAAGGTTTGTTATGTCTTCAGCTTTTTTTCATTACTGAAATAGTGTTTTTATTGCTTTGGGTAGTATAGAAATAGGAAGGCTATTTGGTATGTCTGTATTTATATTGGCCCTCTACTTTGTCCATTCCATCAGCCCTTTGCCTGTTCTGATTCTCAGATTACTGTGATCAGTAGCAAATAAGGTTACCTAACTAGATGTATGTCTAGTGCAAATTCTAATGTCGATAAAAAGTATTACTGTATTCCTTGATTTATTGTAGGAAAAAACTCACATTCCATTTAAAGAAAACCAACGCCCATTTAACGCAAAATTGGTGTTGGTCTGTGACCGTGGAGGCATCCTAATTGCTAATGCTCCTCTGTGAATATACCACCACCAGCTCCCAGTTTTCCTTACCTGCACCTCATTTAACATAGTCCTCTTCCAGGATTCTGGCAACGTAAGGAATCCACATGACTGCCATCAGCCAATCGGGGGGGGGGATTTCAGTGGGGGAATGCGGTGCAATTAAGGTAAACTAGAGTTAGAGGTGGTGAATGCACAGGGGGTGTCAGCAATCGGGATGGCTGCCCTGCTCACACACTGGTTCCGACATCTGTTTAAAATAGGTGTTGGTCTGCTTTTAGATTCTCTAACATGTTGTTCATGTATGTGCTCTTCAGAGGGGTCAGAGTTTGCTTTGTTGATCTTGGACTTGGTCTCACGTTGGAAAATCTGTTATTTTGTATGAGTAAAATGCTTTTTTGTCTCTAGGATGATTTAAAAAGAGGACCAAAACCAACCCAAGAGTTGTATCGACTGTATAGACTGTAGAACTAGTTGATTCTCTTCCTCCCGGACACCCCTATTTGGGATGTCCCACTGTGTTAACCCCCAAGATCACCTGAAATCTTACCTTTCCAGCCTTAAAGGTCTGTGAAAGCAGGGGGATGTTCCATGTCTTTTGCATGTCTGTGTATTTGTCTTTCTATTTCACTCACTCGTCTGCATAAGGACATTCATTTTATTTTTGTCACTGTTAGTGACATTTTCACTGAGCTCAGAATATAGACAAGTAGATAAATGAGTTAGATCTTCCCCCATCAGACACAGGACATGATGTATCTTACTTTGTTTGCAAGAGGGGTGGAGATAGGGTCCACCTATCAATGGGAAGTAAAGGGTGGTCAGGGGGATAGGTTTTTTTTGGGGGGGTTATATATCTCAGCTTCAACAGCTTTATACACCATGATGAATCCTCTGCATGCCGCGTACTGTAAGCAAGTAGTGATTTGTTTTTACGCTTAGCCTGTACAATCTCTTTAAGCACACCCAGGCCCTCTGTGATATGTACAAAATAATTTGTATAAATCATAAGTATATATCTGCCATAAAGTTTTAGAGTAAATAAACAGAGCAGCAACTGGATTTGAGGGGCAGCTCAAATAATAAATCAAAGGTTAAAAAAGTTGACAAAGTAGATGGGAAAATCGGTTAACTTCAGTCGCGCTGCAATGAATAAATGTTTCTTAATTGTCATAGAGGATTCTAACTGCAAATATATTTAATATTAGGGTAATCTCCGGGAGTCCTCTAAATTTCAATTATTGGCATAGCAGCCCCTGATAGGGTCAGAACAAATAGAGAGCATCCTTTCATATATATGTAATCAATATTGCATTCCTGGATCTAGTGTAAGTTGCCAAAGATTAAAAAGAATGGGGCACTTACCGCCGTGGCCCGTGGGTTAAAAAACCTGACCTGGGCCCTTGAGAGTTAACCACTTCTGAAGATGAACCTGAAGCTTGTTATCGGATGTGCGTGCCACTCGCTGTGTATCCCGATGAAGTCAGGAGGTTTCCTGCTGCTTCTGTAGAATAACGCACGTTTCATCCTTTGACGTCCTCAAGTTCTGATTGGGGAACCTGATCAGATCCTGAGGACGTCGAAGGATGAAACGCTCGTTGTTCTACAGAAGCAGCAGGAAACGTGGCTGTGCTGGAAGCTCTCTCCCTCCTCTGGAAACAAACTGGACATTTAACTGCACTAACTACGGCAACTGACTACTTTGTCTGTCATTCATCTTGTTTATTTTTATTTAGTTTTTTGCTATATTAATATAATTTATATTTATATATAGATATATAGGTTACATTTTTTAACCTATATATCTGCCAGGTATATTTGTCTAAATGTACTTGGTGGATGAATGCTTTGGAGGACATCTTTAACATGGATAAATCATTGTTTCTTCATACAAACAATGTACAATGTAAACCATTGATTTCTATTTTCTACTGGACTGGATTGGAGTGTCTCACTAGTATATTTTGTTAAAGCAGATGCTACAATTGTATATGGTCTAAAAGTGGACCAAGACCTTCTACAATTATGACATCTGCTGATTTCCTCTACTTGGGGTGTTATAATTTGGGATTTCTGGTATACTCAACATGTCAATGAGCCCATTGTGCTTTCATAAGCTGCAGGCGCTCCCCCAGCATCTCTGGGCTTGGATGTACTCTGGCACCCAACCATTCAGATAGACCTGGGCTTGAGCATGCTGCAGGGAAGTGAGGGATGCTCAAGGATTTGATGTCTATGGCACTCAGGATTTTTTACATTAGCCATAAGCTCGCCTCATCCATCTCTCCTCTCGCTCCTCCAGTTCTGCGCTTCTCTGCCAATCCCTACACTGGCTGCCAGTCCCACAGCGAATCCTGTTCAAAACTCTAACTCTCGCCTACAAAGCTCTCTCCAACCAGGCCCCTCCCTACATCTCATCTCTAATCCAACATTATCAACCTAGACGCAGCCTCCGCTCTGCTGCTGACCTTCTCCTATCCTCCACCCTGGTCACCTCCTCTCACACCCGCCTCCAGGACTTCTCACATGCAACTTCAATCTTCTGGAATGCCCTCCCGCACCTAATCCACCACTCCACAACCCTCAAAACCTTCCAAGGCGCCCTTAAAACTCACTTATTCAGACAAGCATATAATCTGGCCTAACCAATCTTCTAAAGGGCATATGCCACAAAGCTCAATACTGACTGTTTGTGATCCTTCCCCCTCGTCTTCAACCCTCTTCCTTTATACTGTAAGCTTGCAAGGGCCGGGCTCTCTCCCCTATTGTATCTTGTACTCAGAATATCCACTGTCAAATCTGTAAAACTGCATTTGAAATAGTATATGTACTGTATGTTTCTACCCTGTCTGTAATTACTACTTTGTAAAGCGCTACGAAGATGATGGCGCTATATAAATAAACAATAATAATAAGGGATCTCAAATTTCCTCTGAAAGCATGGCTACAAACCTATTCACATTTAAAAGAAAGAAGTATTGCTTCCAGTTACTTGTGGTGAGGTGCATTGAGAAGACAGAAAGTGAGGGCAAATTTACTCAAAAAGTTTGATAGACCAGCAGCAGACCTTTTATCTATAAAATGATCTAACTGCACACCATTCTGTTAAAGTCATACTTCAGTCAAAGCACCAAAAAACGCTGCACATAAACTTACCAGCCATGCTGATAGCTGGGTTTCGTTTTTATTTTGTGCTCCCAAACGTCCTTTATGACGCTTTTAATATGTTCATTCCAGTTTCATTTTCTCCCCCTCGTCTACAGGCAAACATCTGTCATCCCTAACGATGGCCTGTCCCCTCAGTCTGCCCATGGCCACTCTGTTCCTCCCCCGCAAGCCCCAGCCACGACCACCCTCCCTTTCTTTTTAGCGCAACATCAGGCTGCAAAGGAAGGGAAGGTGGGCATCGTCCACTTTAACAGGAGGAGTCCCTCTTGCTCCTAAGCTATCAATGGAGAGGGTCGCCAAGGTCGCCAAGGGGGCAGGGGAATGTGCGTTTGTCTGGATCTTGTCAGTGAATTGAGAATGGGCCTGCATGTTGCAAGACTTACCCGGGCAGTGTGGATCAGCTGTGGAGGACAAAAGGTGACTATAGTTTTGTTAGATTTCTTCCTGGACAAACCCCTTAACAATGTGGAAAAAAAATGACCTCTCTCCTATTTACAGTAAAATATCCCCTAACATTTTGGACCATGCGAGAATGAGACTAAGTTCCCAGCAGCTATTAGACATGTACTGATCTGCTGTATTGTTTTAGCTGGTTACACAACTAGGAAGTGTTCTGTGAACTTGATTTGAACTTTATTATGTGTGGGATTAGGATTAGGAAACAAGTTGTGCGTTTGTTGGTTATGGTTTTGTTGTTGGTTTGCTGTTCTTGGGAAAAATAGTCACAATACGTCTTGGCTTTCTGTTAGGAATATTGTGCTACTCGTACTAGTGCAGAGACCCCTTCAGCATCAGGGACTCACTTAAAGAGCCGTGTGTACAGTTAGGGAGAGTCTTCTATACCCAGGTTAAAGTGGACCAAAACCAGACCCAATGGCCCTGTAATCTTTAAGATTCCAGGGCCACTTGATTCCCTCCTCCTGGAACATCCAGATTCAGGAAGCCCTCCTATGTAAAACCCCCCAGGTTACCCGGTAAACTAGCCTTCTCCCCCGATCCAACAGTGTATGCGCAAGCAATGGTCGCTCCCTGCTATACCTTTAGCAGGGTGCGCACCCGCGCCAGACGGGAGCCAAGTCCTTAGTTGAGCCTAGACAAGGTTGCATGGCACTGATTGGACCAAAGGTCAGGCATGCACCGTAAGACAAGGGAAAGGTGAGTTAAAGTGGACGACTGCATCGGGATGCCCCGGGGCAAGAACCCAAACCCAGGATACTCAAAATCCAGGGTTTTTGTGCACTTTAAGGCTCAACTCTGACATATATAATGTTCAACCCCCCCTTTTGCATTATTCGTACGGGATGGAACCCTGAATGCAGAGGGACCAGGCTTCCACTGCCACAGATGGAAGCCCTGGAACCTACTTTCCAGAACCCAAGACACCACCACAGCCTGGAATCTAAAGTCTTCACTAGAGCCCCCTGAAAGAGAGGATAGATTTTGCGGCTTGAGGGCTTGTCCTTGTGTGGTCCTTTGGTGGCACCCCCAGCACTCCTCTATCTGATGCATGCACCCACTGCTAGCATATCTAAATGACTGGCAGCAGAGGAAGCGGCCACCAGGTACCTGGCAATCATTTATATTCATAATTCATTACTGTGGGGGGGGGGGGGGGGGGGTTATGCATGATGGAGTTCTAATTGGACGAGAGCTCAGGCATGCGCCTTGGGAGCATGGATCAATGTGAGTAAATAGCTAATCCCTGGGAGTTTCACACATGGGTATTTCAAGTTGGGGTGCCCCTATAATGAAGACCAAAATCCAGGTAAGTGGTTCACAAAGAGAAATGCCTACAAATAGATCTAATTATTATTAGATTTATTAATAATAAAGATATCAGCAAACATATACCTCACATAAAATCTTCATGTGTGTATATATATATATATATATATATATATATATATATACGCTCAGCGGGATAACTTTTTAAATGTGCTCATTAGCATATAACTTCTTTTTGATAACCAAAGTGGTTAATGTTCAAAAGGGTGAAGCTACGCAGGATCACGTGACCGTCTAAACATTGAAGCAGGGTCGGGACCCGCGGCCGAGGGGAAGACGCGATTGCAAGGGGAGACGTAAGAGTTTGCTCTGCCCTACCTTCTAATTCATTCTATGCGAGTTTTATTCTGTGTGCTGCTGAGCATTTTCTTGGAGACCGCAGGATAGCTTCTGAATTTTTGGAAACAGTATCACGCTATGTGCGGTTTTCTATTTTCTTTTCTTTTACATGTCATTTTATCTAAATAAATCGAGGATGTTTTTAAATATGGCCTAATGTTCAGCTATTTGGATATGTGTTTGGCTGATGAGAATTTGAGAGGCCAAAGTGGATATAACTTCTAAATGAGTTGTTGGAGCCATTAAAGCGGAGCTAAATTGATCGATCTGTCTATTGTGGAGCTGGTACGTGATTGAATCTATAGGTGGAGGGATTTTTGCACTAAAGTTGATTGAAGATTTTTGAACATTAACCACTTCGGGTGTCAAAAAGAAGTTATATGCTAATGAGCACATTTAAAAAGTTATCCCGCTGAGCGTATACATATATATACATGAAGATTTTATGTGACGTATATGTTTGCTGATCTCTGCACGAAAAGGACCGCACGTGACATCGGTCTATAGCTTGGAGCGGGACTATAATAAGAATATTATTGTATGTTTGGTTTATATTGCGCGGTTTTAAAGGGAGATACTGCCTTTTTTGTATGAATAATAAAGATACAATAAGCAGTATGTATTTGCCTACCTATTTGGGGGGGGGGCAGGAAAAATCTAATCATGGAGCTGCGCTTCAAGCAGTCAAATAATAAACAATTCGATTCAGTTTTATTCAATTTAGTTAATTGGCAACCAGGTTGTACTGGCACTTCAGGTTCTGGCAGTGAATAAACTCTTCATTGTCATTGTTCTGCTGTCCATGCCAGATTAAACCATGTAGAGGCCCTTAGGCAAAGCTTCAGGTACTTCCTTGCAGATCATCTCAGGACAAGTTAACTCACAGAAGATCTTTTCTCATGGTTTCCCATGCACATGCTCAATTGAGGTAACATTAAAGTAAGTAGCTATCATGTTCACAAAGATAGATGGAGATTGTGATGATGATGTGTTCATGTAAAGTTTTCCCTTCTTTGAGTTGATTCAGTTTTGCTATTTATTTTTGGAAACAATTTTCATTGATTTTTTTTTTAATCTGTGTTATTTTAATTTTCTTGTTGCGTGGTCCCTAAACGCATGCCCATAGGCTGCTGCTTACTTGGTAATTTGGTATTCTGCCATGTTTGGTGCCGAGTATGAACTAAAACTGCAACATTGAGTTGTAATATTTTAGATATTGATAATTCTTTGAAACATCTGAAGGATAATCTGGGAGTCTTCCGCGAGGACAATGGCTTATGCAGGAAGACCTTTAAATAGGAAGCTGAGATGCCAAGATGGCACTGGAATGCCTTTGGAAGATCCTATTCAAAGGGACCTTTGCTTTTAACCTTGCATGTTGAATCTCCGTTGACTCTCAGAATTGCTGTATTTAGCCATGGCAATAGATTTCACAAGATTTGGTCTGCCTTGTCTCAGTAGCATGTAGTGAGTAGTCTTTCCCCCAAAGATGCTCTATATAGGAAAATGCCTGCGAATTCCATGGAAGCAAGGATAACACTGCAATGTTTTTGAAACTGATCCATGACTACGACCCTTGTAGGATGTTGTATTATTCTACTAAACGTTGTCAACCTTAATGCTTCCATAGGCTAAAATGTTTATACATCCATTCACAGATATACAAGGATGCAGGGTGTGCCAATATAGGCTGTTACAAGGGTTTACCAATCCATATGGTTGTGTTTTTGAGCATTTTGGTTGGTGCACTAGTATTGTATTTGTCTGCAATTTGCTTGACTGTTCTCTGCCTGCTCACGAGAATGATTCTTGACATTCTACTCCAAACCCTGGTTTTAGATTTTAGCGCTATTAACCCTACCATCCTTAATAGAGAACTATCCCAGGTTTACGTTACCCCCCTCATCAATGCAGATGGCTCCACAGCTTCCTAACAGAGGTCTCAACAGGTCAAACTTGGATCAATAACTTCCAGGGTAAATACCATCAGCTCTGTATGTGTACTTTCTTTTCTCCATATACACCAATGATGAGTTAAACTTCCTTAAAGTGGACAAACACCCAGGGGTGATCGGCCCGGAAATCTATAAGATTCCCGGGCCGATCACCTCCCACCCCGCGGGACATCCGAGATCGGGATGTCCCGCGGGGTGAAACCCCCCAGAAACCCCCAAAACATCTTACCTGATCCGCCGCCGCCTCCCGCGCGCCCCTCCAGACGTGCCCGCGCCGGCCCTCTGTGAATGGCCGGCGGGGGCGCACGCGCGCCGAGAGTGACGCGCGGGAGGCGGCGGCGGCGGAAGCGGCTTGGACGTTCCTGTCCCCCGCCTGGACGTTGGCGGGGATTGGCTGCGGCGTTCACGTGGGAGCGTTGAGAGGTGAGTTTTTTGGGGTTTCTGGGGGGTTTCACACAGCGGGGCACCCCCGATCGGGGTGCCCCGCCGAAGTGGACCAAAACCCAGGATAGTCAAAATCCTGGGTGTTGGTCCACTTTAATGTGCAGATACACCACAATCATAGCCCCATCAACAATGATGAAGAGCATGCATGGAAATATGAGGTTGGGGAACTCTGCAATAGGTGTCAGGCAAATAGCTTGGTTTTAAACACACTCCTTACCATACAGCTCATAGTAGACTTCAGGAAAATCTACATCAATGGGTACAAAGTCAAAAGGGAATGAAAGATCTTAGTTATGAGGAAAGATTACGAGAATTAAATCTGTTTAGTCTTGAGAGGAGGCGATTGCGGGGGGACATGATTAACTTGTATAAATATATAAATGGACCATACAAAAAATATGGGGGAACACTATTTCACGTAAAATCCTCTCTAAGGACAAGGGGGCACTGCCTTCGATTGGAAAAAAAGAAATTTAGTCTCCGGAGGCGACAATCGTTTTTTACCATAAGAACTATAAATCTATGGAATAGCCTCCCACAGAAGCTTGTTACAGCATCAACCGCTGACAGCTTCAAAAAAGGATTAGATGCTTATTTTGAAGAAAATAACATTAACAGTTACTACTAGTGGTTATCAATAAAAAAAAAACATAGACAAAAAATTAAATAAGTGGCTTCCCCTATGAAATAAAAAATAACTTCCCCCTACCCCAACACCCTTGGTTGAACTTGATGGACATATGTCTTTTTTCAACCGTATTAACTATGTAACTATGTAAAAGAGTTGAGGAGAATACCTTCCTTGGAGTCACCATAACAGAAACCTCAAATTGGATTTGCAAACCTTTGGAAAAAGGCTCAGCAACGGCTATTCTTCCTTTTGCAACTGGAGAAGTACAGCCTACCAAAAAAAACACCTTGCAGATGTTTTATACCCCTACCATTGACGCCGTCCTATGCTCCTCAATTATTGTCTGATACAATACCGCTATGCTAAACAAAATAGGGCTAAAGACAGGCCTTATAAGACAGGTGAAAGAATTATTGGCTTGCCTTTACCCACCATCAAATATTCCAGCTAGGGCAGGAAACAAGTATGTAATATAATCTGAGACTCTACACACGCAGGTCACTTATTTTTCGAGGTACATCAGGCTAATTAGGACATTTAGATGGAATTTAGTAGTTGTGTGCTACATGGAAAAAAATTCATGAAATCTTCTGGCCCACTATGGGAATCGGCAAAGGTAAATTATATGGAAATAAAAAAAAATTGTAAATATGTAAATCTTAACATGGCTTCTGCTTCTGTTCTTGTTTTAAAAATGCTGTAGCTCATTTTATATTTGTTACTGTTACTAATTCTATACTTTGTGTGTCAAGGTAAATTCCTCTTATGTAATAATATACCGTACTTGGCGATCAATAAAGTGATTCTGAAGAGTTGTTTTCAGCCACTTCAATCGATGTTTAATCTATGACACCATCTCTGCATTTTTGTTCCGATTTAAACTACATTAAAATGGAAATGCAGTATTCAATGGTTGCAGTTTTGTTTTTTAAATCCTCTCTTACAAAACTAGCCCTATTGGAGTAAATGTTTTCCTTACTGTCCCTTCTTTTTATATTGTTAAAAACAGATGGCGATTGATTGCAGTGTGAACCAGCCCTTGGATTAATGTAGGCTGGGTATGGACTTGCATGCGGCTGTAGAGAAATGCCTCTCCCAATGTGCAAATCTTGAGCTAGTTATTAATTTATCGATCTATTCACTATTTTTATCTTAAGATAAATACTTTGCTGCATGGCTCTGGTTTTACACCCACATGTTTTTGTTATTACCTAATTTTGGGTATAGTTTCATCAGACATCTAAAGGTTTATGGGAGTCGTGTAAAAGTAACTTTTTATGTATAATATACCCATTTCTCAGTCAGAGACCAGAAACTTCTTCTCGTTAAAAATACAACTGAATTTCAAGTGTAAAAAAGTGTCAGCACTGTTCTGCCTATTCTTTTGAACAATTTTTTTTTTTCAACGCATGTCCTAAGCCGATAAAAAAAAAAAATTCCTGTATTTTTATTTAAAGAGGAACAATAGACCTCTTCAATAAGACCCTTCCATGGTGCTTTGTAGCTTTTTGGTTCTTCAGCGCTGTCTGGAGTGCTGGAATTCTGCTGTTTTTATGGCCGTCCGTTAGTTACACCAGCGGCTAAGACCGCTGTGATGTCACCTCGGATAAGATAAGAATCAAACGTTATTCTTTGGATGTATTTTGGTGGTGCTCCTTTTTTGGGTGGGCATCCGCTACTTCTTTCTTTGTGTCTAGCTTTTATAAGTGAGCACACCTATATTTTGCTCTTTATTTTCTTTTGGTGGTGCACCTTGTTGTGTTTTAAGCTGCCCTGGATAACAAAGCTTTCCTTCTAGCCGCCCTTGTCCCTCCCCCTGGGCATGCCATTGATTAGATGTACATCCCAGGGAGAGAAGATATTGAGAGAGGGGTGGGCAAAGGCGTTAAAGGAGTGTCACTGGGGCTGCATCGAGATGTCCTCTGCACAGGCGCATGACCCCGGAGACAAAACGATGCATGATAGGAAGGTCGATGAGAGGGGGGGGACACCCCTTCAGATGGCACTCTGCAGAGGAAGGCTTGCTGCAGCTGGAAGCGCTGAAGAACAGTAAGTATTAATATCCATTTTTAACTGGAAGTTAAGTGCGGCATGGTGGGACAGGTTTGGTGAGATTTGAGGAACATCGCTGCACGTCTGATGTTCCTCTTTAAACTAAACTAAAAAAGCCATTCCAGCATGTTTTTTTTTTATCAGTGAAAAGGACATGCAGAGTTAACTCTATTTATTTTTACTGCTTTAATAAAAAAAAAAACGTGGCACCTCTCCCTCCAGATTACTAAACTTGGGGGCCACTGACACCCCAGGAAACGTGTCAGACGGGTGCTGGGCTGTTTAGTGAACAGGGCTTGGGGCAGGTTGCTTAGCCTTTTGGTCCTGTGCTTACTATGCCTGGTGCACCAGTCTGGTAATCTGGAGGGACCTTGTTTTTCTGATTTCAATTGAAACTGTGAAAAAAAAAAAAAATCTGCGCATGTCTGTGGGAATCAATCGAGGCAACTGCAATAGTGGTTTTATTCAACACATTTCGCCAGTCATTTAGCTTTCTTTCCCAAAAGGTAATGTTGAATTCTCACATTCAGTCGGACAAATAAAACACGTGGGGCACGTGCTGTGATATTACTAAATATTTCTCTAACATTATCTAACAAAGTGACTATTTAACAAGTGTCATGAATTCACAATGATGTATTTCGTTAAAGTTCAGAATACAAGTACAGAGACATTTCATGGGGACGCCATCTGATCATTCTGAAGCTGTGGTAAATGTATAAAAATAAATGGACCGTTTTGGGTAAAGGCTTATTGGCACAAATCTTAAGCAATAAAATATAAGCCATTTTTCATCTGTAGAAGCCATTTTCCTGTGCAAAACATAAACTTTTCTTACGCATTTACAAACCTATTCTACTGGCCGAATTTAATTAGTCAGCTGTGCTGAATCAGTTGAAGGTACTAAACTTTTTTTCGCATTCAATACGATTTTTCGTAAAAAAAAAATTTTTTTCTACAGTGTGGGTATAATTCAGAGCCAAGGGAGAAAACTCACTCCTTTTTTAGGAGAGATTACTGCCATTCACTTTCATTGTCAACCGTGGGCCTGGTTCAAATACCTAGTGTAAATTTTCACCTGGTGTTGAATCAGCCCCAATGTAGACAATGAAAGTTAGTGGCAGTTTTCTCTACTAATAACAGGAGTGCGTTTTCTCATCTGGCTCTGAATCTACCCCTATGACTCCATCTTGCATCCCAATATAGGATGCCCCCCGAGCACGGAACAAATCCCGGGTTTAGTTCCACTTTAAGCATGCATGGGATAAGTATACATCTGTCCTCCTAATAAAAAAACATACACACATAAGGGCAGACTAGGTGGACCACATAGTCTCCTGCTGTCAACCTTCTACAGTATGTTTCTATGAAATGCCCCCTAGGGGGCTTTGTACTGAACAGTTGGAAAAGAAAGGTAGCGGCCATTTTGGAGCTTCCTCTCCCAGCCTCTCAGCCATGCTGCTGTCTGGATTCTACTGACATAACTGACAATGCACAGTGATAGGAAGGCCAGCAGCACTTCCTGTCTGCAAGCAGCCTGAACATCCATGAACTGCCATTTTGTTTTTAAAATTTACCACAGAAGGATTTGGAAAATTCATTTTTATGTGCAGCAATCTAAATTGCATATGAGCCTTGTTTGTTGTGTTGGTCTGGTTTAATTAATTTTTGACTGTCGGTCTGCTTTAATGGAAAACTAAACTTTTCTCTGTTTTGGTGTTCTATTGTTTTCCTCTTCTAGAATTTAAAATAAACATTTGGTCACTTAAAACCATTTTAGAAACACAGTAAACAACCATTTAACCCTTTAAGAGCCAGCCATGTAAAATTCACATAGCTGCATCTCCAACTGTTAAGTGTCAGCCAAATAAATTTCATGTGGCTGGCATTTCCTTCCCTTCAGAGCCCCTCCCCCCCCCCCAAAAAAAAATTAATAAAAACTCTACTGAGCCATGGTTCCAGCATCGGGGGTATCCTCATGCTCTGCCGGACCGGGGTCTTTGGCTTGACAGAGATCACAGATGGCTTGTGTGACGTGTGGCGTCTTATGGAGCGAAAAATATAGTTATTCGTTTTTAGCACCCTTCCTAACAGTTTTTTTTAACTTATGAAGCAAATAAGGGTAAAGTATAGAAGGCAGCATATTGGATTGGGGCATAAATCAGTCTGGAGCCTTGCCAAGTACCTCTTAATAGGATCTTGCATATCACTAGTGGTGCTCACTGGTTGGGACCCCCTGTTAGGATGGAATGGAGAATGAAATCTTCTGGGGAGGGTTGTACATGTTTATAGGCACTGTAGCAACATCTTACATTTTGCGTTTCTTAAGACAGAATACACTTTTATTTGATATCTTAAGTGTTTGGTGTTGTAGCCTTGGTTCCTTTTAGATATGACTTGATTAGGATCTAACGGTAAGCTGTTATCTTGAAGTTTTCTGCCGGCAGTAATGGTAAGCCTGCATCCACCACTTCCCATCTAAAGATACTACATACTAAAGAGCAGGAGGAAGTTGATCTTTTCTTTATTGATTGAAAAACTTTCAATTTAGATTTATGTTTCTATTAAAACCTGGATATATTTATAGCCATTTTATGGCTATATACAACAGTGGTCTAGCAATAGGGAGATTTGGGAGAATTCCCAGTGGGTTACATTTCTTTGACTGGGCTGCTGTTTTTAGCACCCCCCATCCAATCCCTGTGTCCCTAATCTCGCCCCCATACCCCTTGACCCAGCCTCATTGTACCTCCCAGGTCAGGAGTCCCCAGAAATGTTCATCCCCCTATGCTGTAGCCTCCACAATATGGCCATACTCAGCCCTGTCTAATTAGTCTTTTTGGATATGGGACTTTTGGTGCATATATGTCCATATCTATGTGCACATATAGGAATTTTTCCTCCACACGTAACCCATCTGTAAAGTGAGTGCACACAGCAGTGGCTTGCCCTAATTGTGGCGCCCGGGAAGCAGTGGATTAGGTGCCTTGCTCAAGTGTACTTCAGTTATGCCCCAGCTCCGATCACACGCTTCCTTACCTCTAGGCAAAGACTGCCCCTAATGTTGAGTAACATATCCACCCCTGTCCATAATATCTCCCTGCAACGTTACAGCTTTGGTTATGAAGCCGGAGAGGCCAGCTAGTCACCTGCCAGCAAGCGGGTGATTAGCCAAAACCCCCACCTGATTATCTGCATTGCCAGGGGGGTGCAGAAGAGCCCAGTGCCTGTGTGGGCTATGTGGATTATTGTCCTTTAAAGTGGACCAACAGTCGAAAATGACTTAAACTGGACCAACACAACAAGCAGTGTCCAGATGCATCCCTCCCCAGGGCAATTCAGATTGAATTACAAATTATTTTTCCTTTTTCTAACTCCTGAAGTGCTGCTGGGCTTGCTGCTACTGTGCATGGTCAGTTATGCCATGGAGAGGAAGCTCCAAAATGGCCGCCACCACTAGAAAATCAACGTGGCAGCATTTCAGCTTTGATTGTGCATACCTTCCAACTGTCTCTCATTTGGAGGGACTGTCACTTGTTTGAGTCCCCCTGTTCCTTGTCCTCATTTGTCCCTCTGTGTAAAATGCAGATCTGTATCAGTGAATGCTTCATTTGCCTATTCAAAGTGTTTATATTGTTGTAAGTGTTACACCCTATCTCCTATCCATCCATCAATGAGGGGGCGTGGCTTAATTTAAAAAATTGTCCCTCTTTCCCACCCTTTAAGGCCAGGCAGCACTGGCAATAGCTAGAAAATGATTTTATTCTAACGCCAGTCTAGTTTTGACCATTCATCCAGTAAAGCCAAATAATTTTCCAGACATCTCTAGAAAGATCCACCTATTTGTATCCGCACCTTTGTATTATCGTATCACCTACCAAGGGGAAGGAAAGGAAAGATATTGAGGGGGGTAATCCTGAAAAGATGGAATCGAGCAACGCTAAAACTAACATTAGGTAGGTAGGGAGAATGGGGGAAAAAAAGTGTGTATTGGCAAGAATCTGGCAATACGATACGTATCGCAATACACGTATGATGATATATCCTGATTCTGTCTCAAAGGCGATATAATATAATTTTTTTTTTTTTTTAATTAATTAAAAAGTGTTACATAGGGACCCCCATTTTGTTTGGAATTTTAAGGGTTTAAACTATTAAAACTCCCCCCAAAAAATGGCGTGAGGTCCCCCTTACCCAGCATAACCAGGTCGGACGCCCCCCCCCCCCCCCCGGAAAAGGAGGAGAGCCGGCCAGATTGAAAGAGGGATCAGGTGAGTGCTTTTTTTAAATTTTTCTTTTACTGTAGGCGGGGGGGGGGGGGGGGGGTAATTAGTCAGTATCGATACTAGAAAAAATTATGAAAATATCGCGAAAAATGAAATATCGTGACATTTGACAGAATCCATTTTTTTCTAACACTCCTAGTCTGTGCCCCAAACTGCCCTTTCCTCCCTCCCCCAGCACTGAGACAGGACAAGGGGTTAAAAAAAGACTGAACGTTCACTTCACTAGTGCTGAGTTCTGGTGATGCTATCTGGTTTCACATGCAGCAAGGCTGCCGAGGGGTTTCTATGGATAATTGGAGGAAAGTGTGTAGGAGGCCAAAGACCATATGCCAGAGGGCTCTCATCTTGGAGCATTTCCGCCAAATGCTCAGGACTGTGTGCTGTCTTATGGACAACCCCTTGATCAATCTGAAGAATAGCCAAGTATCACTAAATGGTACAAACGACCTTTTGTAGGCTGCTTCCCAGGTTGTGATTTTATTGAGCACTTATTGATGGCTGCCCATTATTCTCCCAATTTCCCCTTTTCTTTATCTAGGTCTATTTCTATTTGACCATGTGCTCCCTGGTAATTTCTGCTGGTATATGGTACCCCCAGGCTTTCTGCCCTTCTGTATTTGAACATGGTTTCCTTGGCCACTTTGGGTTTTGCAGATTTCCGGGATTTCAAAATCTTTACCATTCTTTAGAGTTGATATAACAATGACTGCATTCTGAAAAGGTATAATGGTTTGGGAATGGAGATCTTGTGGCGTTGACACACTTCTTTTGCTTTTTAATAGCAGAAAGGGAAGTTTGCAGAATCCTTTTCCATTTTAACTGCTTTGTGGGTGGGAAGGATTATTAGCAGATGTAATACTGGAGATAAAGGACACTCGTGCTTTTCATTTATAAAATATAATTCCTGTTTTAGAGGGGACTTTCTGCCAACCACAGATGATTAAAGCGGACCTTCACTCTAAATAAGAGTCTATCTTATATGTTTCCCACACCCTGTACATACAGATTGCTCACATTAAAAATCATCCTACCTGCATCTACTGCATTTTATAAGCCTTTAAACATCCAAGATGGCGGCTTATGGAAGCTGCCATTTTTGCAGGCAGCCTGCAAACAGGAAGTGCCTGCAAACAGGAAGTGACTGTGCTGCTCTGCATTTTGGGACTGCTGACCTTTCCCTGACCCCAGCTCTGCTCTGTCTGAGCAAAGCACAGCTATAACCCGCCCCCCTGTACCTTATCCCACTCTCCTCTCCTCAGTAAGTGTGATGCTTCTGAGTCAAGATGGCGGCGCCCGTATCCTAAATTCCCGAACAGAGTTGCAGCCCAGTGGGGGAAAGTATAATAAATTAGTGACTAAACATGTAAAATATATTAATTTTAGATGCTGAGGAATTGTTTTTTAAGAGTTTGGGCTTTTCATTAAATCATGGTGAAGGTCCGGTTTAAGTTGGCATAAAGGCTTCTCTTTCTAATAAGTAGTAGCAGCAGCAGCAGCAGTTTTTCAGTTTAGGAACACATTTTCTACCTTCTGTATTCTATAGCAGTAAATGTGATGATGAATCCACTGACATACCTTGAAGATTGATGGTTCCTTTATGTCTTTAATGAATAAATACAATACTGGACCACTTCATCAGTAACCGGACGTAGTGTGTGAAATGGAATAGAGCTAAGATCTTATTCTCTTCAATGTATGCTAGTGGATTAATCACTTCACATCAATTTTTACTGTTGGGGTGGACACCAACCATCTACCATGCGAGAACCCTGACATTTATATTTCTCGAGGTGTTTGGTCACTAATGACAACTTAGAGGAGCTCCAAGCTTTTTGTAATCCCTGCAGCCACTCTGCCCTCTCCCTGTGCTATGCCAAATTTGGGTGTATAAATAGCTAAAACAACTCACCTGATCATTGCAATCCTACATGGGACAGGACTCGGAATGGCTGCTGTAGACCTGAGTGACCTGCCACTGTGCATTCTGTCTAAGATGCCTGCATTTAGGACCTGAGATGCTGGGAATCCTGGACTTCCAGTTTAATAATATTTAAAGAGGACCAACGCCTACGGCCCAACGGCCCCGCCGTGTATAAGATTCCAGGGTCGCTGGATTCCCTCCCCCCACGGCATCCAGAATCAGGATGCCTCAGTATGTGAAACCCCCAGGTCGCCGGAACCTCACCTTCTTTCCCAGGCCAACGGCACATGCACGAGCTGCGGCCGCATCCCCGCTATCCCTTTAGCAGGGCACGTGCCTGTGCCAGGCATTTGTGAATGGCCGGTGCGTGCACACTCCCTGTTAGAGGGTAGCAGGGCATGTGGCCGCCAGCATGCTTGGATCCACTCACGTTAGACTAGCTATTAGACGAAGGGGCGGGAGTGGATCCGAGCGTGCTGATTGGACAAGAGGGCTGCACATTCGCCATAGGACCGAGGAAGGGTGAGATCGGGCGACCTGATGGGTTTTTGTCCACTTCTTTGGACTTTTCCTAACCTGGAAGCTGCGTTTCCTGGTTTTGGATGGTGGATGGGTGTGACCTCTGTAGGCCAGTTCCCATTATAAACAATGAAGTCCTCTGTACTCCAGAAACTTCTGTGTATTGTCTTCAATAGGGGATCAGACGTGTGGGAGCAGTGGTGAGGTAAGCAAATCCTTTAGTCCCTTCTTGGACTTGCCCGGGCCCTGGAGTCTTAAAAGATAGTCCACTGCATTTTTTTATAATATTGGACATGGATAGAAAAGGTGTTACAATGAAGATTTATATAGACAGATGAAAGAGAATCAGGCTTATGGACTTGTGAATCTGTTCTGTGACACTAGCTTTACACATTGATGAAATTGCTAATTATTGTTATACTTTTTGGTAAAAATGAGTAAAATTGACGCTCATGCAAACCTATTGGATGATTAATTCCTTTTGTTCCAAGTCCTTCAGAAATGGGGTCTCATAGGGGACTCATTTGCTTCACCAATTTGTAGCTGGCAGAGTATTCTGATAATAGAAGCAGACCTCCACTTTTAGACAAATAGTTGATTGAGTAGATAAAAAAGTTTTTTTTTGTTCTTTCTATTTTTACTTCCTTAACGTTGAGTTTGAATATCCGATACAGAATTACATTGTCATGAGAAAAATGATGCACAGATTGTTAGTATGCACTTAGTAATTAGCAATAGTAATTGATTCCAAATGAGTAAATATGCTGTGGTCTGGCCTGTGGCATCAGCCATATAGCCACAGTCTGCTTAGAGTCTGGTAAGCCTTCCCTAGGTTTATAAGCCTCCCCCTTGGTCATACCACATGGGACATTTTGGATTGGTCCAGATTATCTTGATGCATCTATAGATAGATGTGAAACTGTTTGCAATACATTCTACACCTTCCTATATGATGTATGCCGATTTTGTTACAGACTGCCATGGTGTACAAAAGGAGAGCATGTGGCTCACGACTAGTGACACCTATAAAGGGCACACAGTTTTTTTTTTTGCGGGAGGAAACCATGTCCTAGAAGAGTATTGATCAGCGCCTCTTTAATCTCCAGGCAGATGGTTTAAAGCAGCGCTAATGTCAGTCTCACCTGCCGCCTGCGCTCTGCTGAGATTAGAAGCAAGTCTCCCTCCTGACTGTGGCCACCTGAGCCCGAGGCCTTCACATAAATTGCATTCTCTTTCTGAAGGAGTTTCAATTAGACATCTTTTATTAAGAATTTAATTATGTGCATTTATAACAACCATTTATTTACTTTGTATAACACGCACACTCGCTTAAAGCGGTCCTTCACTCTGAATAAGAGTCTATCTTATATGTTTCCCACATCCTGTACATACAGATTGCTCACATTAAAAATCATGCTACCTGCATCTACTGCATGTTATTCGCCTTAACATCCAAGATGGCGGCTCATGGAACATCAGGCAGCCTGCAAACAGGAAGTGCCTTCTGACTATGCTGCTCTGCATTCTGGGACTGCTGACCTTTTCCTGAACCCAGCTCTGCTCTGTCTGAGCAAAGCACGGCTATTACCCGCCCCCCCTGTACTTTTATCCCACTTTCCTCTCCTCAGTAAGTGTGATGCTTCTGAGTCAAGATGGCGGCGCCCGTATCCTAAAGTCCTGAACAGAGTTGCACCCCAGTGGGGAAAAGAATAATATGTAAGTGACTAAAAGCTTAAAATATATTAACTTTAGATGCTGGGGAATGGTTTTTTAAGGGTTTGGGCTTTTCAATAAATCATGTTGAAGGTCCGGTTGAAGTATTGACAGTACTTACATTTGTTCCTGCACTCAATTAAAGCTGAAACAGATTTTCTCCTGGTAGTGGCCATTTTGGAGCTTCCTTTCCCAGCATCCCAGCTGTGGTGCTACCTGAATTCAACTGACATAACCCCACAATGCACAGCGGCAGGAAACTTCCTTTTTGGAGGCGGCCTGCAACTCCATGAGCCTTTTTTTTTTTAGTTTACTTCAGCAGGAGTTACAAAAAAGTAAATACATTTTTATATGCAGCAATGGGGAGGATGTTTATGAGCACGGTTTCTTGTAAAGGGTGTTGGTCCAGTCTAAAAACGGATTTAAAAGCTGATTGTGGATACATAAAAATTCTCTTCCCCTCTAGAATAGATGAGCCACTTGGTCCCTCAAAATGACTTAAACCGGGTGTTGGTCCCGCTGTGTAGGGATTGTAAGAAGCGAGGGGGGGGGGCATCCGGAATGCTGGAGCCCCCCTCGCAGCAAAACACATAAATAACTTGTTTTACTCACCTGCATAACGAGCCAGCGGCGAGAATGGAGTCCCACGATTGGCCGCCGGGCGGTCATGTGGGCAGGTCCTGCCGGTGGCCGGCACAGAGGACGTGACTGTGCGGCCAATTGCGGGACTCCGTTCTCGCCGCTGGCTCGGTATGCAGGTGAGTAAAACAAGTTATTTACGGTATGTGTTTTGCTGCGAGGGGGGCTCCAGCATTCTGGATGCCCCCCCCTCGCTCCTTACAATCCCTACACAGCGGGACCAACACCGTTCAGGTAAAAACGGGTGTTGGTCCGGTTTAAGCCTTCTTCAGCTAGTCTCCGGATGCTGATTCACTTCAGCCCCAAGAAGACAGGCCTCATTTCTAATAGAAGGGAGCTAGGCCGCTGTAGGACCCAGTGAGGTGGCACTTGGAGGAGGATGCGAGGCCTAGGTTGGCACAGCATGCACACACAGCAGTTTGAGGTGGGCAGTTTAAAATCGAGAAGTGGGGATCCTGGCTGGTCCTCTTTAAACTGGACCTTCAGCATGATTTAATGAAAAGCCCAAACACCTAAAATTAATATATTTTAAGTTTTTAGTCACTTACTTACTTAATCCTTTCCCCTACCGGGCTGCAACTCTGTTCAGGACTCTAGGATATGATCTTGATTCAGAAGCATCACACATACTGAGGAGAGGATAGCGGGATAAATTGCAGGGGACGGGGTTATAGCTGTGCTTTGCACAGACAGAGCAGAGCTGGGGTCAGGGAAAGGACAGCAATCCCAGAATGCAGAGCGGCACAGTCAGAAGACAACTTCCTGCTTGAAGGCTGCCTGATGCTCCATGAGCCGCCATCTTGGATGTTTAAAGGCTCATAACCAGTAGATGCAGCTAGGATGATTTTTAATGTGAGCAATCTGTATGTACAGGGTGTGGAAACATGTAAGGTAGGCTCTTATTCAGGGTGAAGTTCCGCTTTAACCTCTTTTTTAAAAGAAAGAGAAAATATGTTTTAGAGGGGACAGCCCTCTAAGTTATTGCTGTTACATATCTAAATAAACACTGCCATATCACTAGTGGGGTAGCCATTAATGTAGTGAAGCAAAACATCTGCAATGTGCGCCTAAGATAAAATAATAGCCTGGGATCACACAATATCATGTTGTGACGTGATATGATTAGCTGTTGTGAGTTGTGACAGGAGTTTTTATGGTGTCGCTGTAATGTGTTTCGGTAACAGCAGTTATTATGGTGTCACTTTAATATACTTTATTGCTGAGAAATTATATGGTGTCACTGTGATATGCTGCTATGACATTAGATAGTGGTTTAATAGGTTTGTGTGACATACAGTAGTTGTTTTGTAACATGATATGTTGTCTCTGTTATGTTTGATCTTTTTTCCTGTAATATGTTGTTGGTTTAAATCCCCAATTCTCAAAGTAGGACGCTGTGAAGCTCAGAATCAAATCAATTTAATGTTCGCCACATTTGCGAGTCACATATATTCTGCTATGCAGTGAAATGCTTTTTGCGACTATCCCTGAAGAATATTTGCAAATGAAAGTGCTACAGCTGGGTAAGGTAATTGTTACACAGCGCCGGGCTACATGTGGCACTGTCCTAAACAGTTTTCCTTTTTTAAATTGAAGAAGAAATGGGCAAGACATTGGGGTTTACAGTTTGACCTCATGATTTCTCTTTTTTAAAAAAAGTGGGCTTGACCCTTGGATCTGTGATGCTGCATAGTCAGCGTAATGGGCGGGCTCTGCTTGACAGCAATGTAATGAATCTGAAGGAGGAGGCGGAGGGAGGGGTGGGAGGGACCAGAAATCCTGTCCCGCTCTGCTGAGCTGATTGGGGGATGGAATGAAAAAGAGCATGTAAACCCCATTTCTGCTTGAATTTCAAAAAGGAAAACCATTTAGGACAGTTTCACATGTAGCCCGATGCAATGGTGTAACAATAGCACTGCCAAAGTTGCAGTATGTTGATGTGAAGTCTACAGAGGAGGGTACAACACAAGGTGAAACTTTATTGTATAGTTACTCTGGCAAAGGGAAAAATAAGAAAAGTATTCCCATTTTGTAAGGCTACACACAATAGCGTTAAGTGTCTGGACAAACATTGTGCTGCATTGAAAGTGGCCCAAAACCCATATTTTTGTTATCCTCTCACATCTCTTACCCCGCAGGCAGTGCCTTTTTGGATGGTTTCGACATCTTGGCTATTCTTCTTTCCCAACAATGGATACGTTAATTTCCCCAAAGATCTATCAAGTTCCCTGAATTTCCCCGAAGTCCTGTCCACCATTGTTTGAATAGCAGGATCAGTGTTGACCTTAGTTCTATTCATCGACTCATACATTTCATACATAATCTAGCATGACCCAGAACGCCAAAAACAATGTGTCAGGTTAATTATCAAAAAATGTTATATTCTATTCACAGGGAGAGGGCTATCAATGTGGATATTGGCTAATTTGATTTTACATGACTGGCAGGGTTTTGGTCTGCTTTGAAGTGGACCAAAACCCAGGATTTTGACTATCCTGGGTTTTCGTTCTTTACCTGGGGGTGTCCAAATCACCCAATCTAACTCACATGGCCACTCGTCCAATCAGCGTGGCTTCGAGCGTGCTGGTGGACGCATCCCCCACTTTCCTCTTATTCACAAATGGCTGGCGCGGGCACTCGCCCTGCTAGAGGGATAGTGGGATGTGGCCGATAGTGGGACGGGGCGACCTGGAGGGTTTCACACAATAGGGCATCTTGATTTTGCATGCCTCGGGAGGGGGGGGGAATCGATCGACCTAGGAATCTTATAGATTCTCGGGCCGATGGCGCTCTGTTTTGGTCCACTTTAAATGCTGTCAGGATTTATCGTGTTGTTGGTACTATACGATGTTATAATGTGACTTTTGAGGTAATGCAACTGATGCTTTTGCTATAATGTGTTACAATGATGTATGGCATTGCACTAATATGTATTTTAGTACAATTGTGATATAATAATCGTCTGCCATCCCAGTACTTGGCTGTGATGTAATATGATGGCCCTTGTATTTGCTGCTGTGACATAAGCTGTTGAGCCATAATTTATTATGGTGTCAATAGAACATGCTGGTGTCATTGTAATATGTTGCTGTGACCTGATTTATTGTGGTGTCAGGGCAACATGCGCCTGTGGCATATTAAGGAGACACAGCTATACTGTGATGTGATATGTTGTTGTGGTTGTGATAGTCCCAATCCATCACAGCTTCAGTCTAATTACGGCCATTGCTGTACATGTTGGATGCTGGGATTAGCCTGTTTTTCCATCTCTCTTCCAAATGTCATTTTTCTTCTTTTAAAGTCACAGTCGCTCTTGTCTTTCATTTCAGAATTACTCTCCACACAGTTTTCTTTTCCGTCCACATCATATTTCTGTTTTGCTTTATTGCATGGCACGGCCTGCTTCGGTATTCATAACAGTTGGGTTATACTGCCAAAAGGTGGCGCACTGCAGAAAGCTGTGGCATCTCCCAGCCCCCTATAAAAACGGGATTAACCATAGAGTTCCCAGTGTTTCCTCTGCAGTGAAACTGCGAAGATAGAAGATGTCTCTCTCTCTATGTGCAGATGAGCGAGGCAACCAAGCCTGCGGCCCTGCAAGGTTATTACCACCCGTTTCTGGACCCTCACTGCCTCCCAGCCTTGGCTGACAGATTGGGTGAGGGTAGAAGAGCATTAGGGTCAAGTGCTCCTGGAGCGCTGCTCCAAGCCGCAGACCCTGTTCCACAAAGGGTAGCCGGCCATAGGCTTTATGGTGAGCCTACTAGGGATGCGGAGTTCCTGTCCTGTCTTCTGAGGGGGTGAGTGTTTTGGGGACTGTGTCCCCTTCTTTGCCACCCCCACCCCCCTTCCTGGGCAGGATACTCGTCGCTGCCTTCTTGTCTCTCTCTCTCTCCCCCCTCCCCCTCTCTGACTTTGTTCGGGGGGGGGGGGGGGGGCGAGTGGTAGCGGCGAGTTGTGTTAGTTGTGGTGTTTTGGCGTTTACAGTGTGATGTTTTTTGCCCGCCGCTTTGTACTGCACTCCGCGGCTGTGGGCGCTATAGCCTGTGGCGTTTTTGCTTTGTTATGGCGCCGGCGAGGTCACGTGGGCGCCGTTTTCGCGCTCTTCGGGGGGGGGGCCCGGGCCGGGGGATGATGCGTATAGCCCGCCCCTTGAGGTACCTCTGCCGGCGCCATTTTAGATTAGCTGCGCGTCTGGATTTCTCCCTTCCGGGCTGCAGCGCTGTTTCCTCCGGTGTGTCGCTTCATCCTGCGGTCTGTGCCTTGGTGACCCTGCGGTCTCCTTGGTCCGTGAGTCCCCCTTGGGGTTTTTTTTATCGGTCTCGTGGGGCATGTGCTGCGGGATGCTCATGTGCCGTTTTTACTTATGTCTTTCAGGCGGGATACCAGTGGGTTGTGGTTTCTCCCGGCTCTACTCCTTCCTCCTCCTCATCCCCCCCCCTTTTTTGCTGATCTGGGGGCATCCCGTGGGAGGGCATCCCGGGTGGCTTTTGTATTAGCCTTTACCCAGTGCTGGCCTATTGTGCCTGTGTTAATCACCATATGGAGGCTTCTGGGGATAGCGTGCTTGGGGGTCCTTCGGGGCAATCCCGGCTGTGTTCCATGTGTGGGGTATCACCTATCAGCAATGATGTCACGGTGTGCGTGCCGTGTGCTCAAAGTGTCTTTGCGCTCCAGCTTGGTTTGTCTGCATTGCTTCCCAGCTCTGCGCCCTCTTTGGCATCACCTACCCCCCCACTGCGGCAATTGGCTCCCAGTGAGGGGGATGCTAGCAGGGGGTCACAGTCTGATCTGGCACTTTGTGTGGCCAACATTGAGAAGCAGCTTGTCGGGCCTATTCCTAGGAAGGCTTCTGGCAAGAAGCGGCACCTGACTTCCACACCCTCACGCTCCACTGAAGAGTATGAGGAATTTGATGCTACTGGGGGACTTTATTCCCTAGAAGAAGGGGAACTGTCCAGGACTCTGACTCCTCTGGGGACCAACAGGAGGGTTGCATTAGTGACCCTGGGTCTGCGTCCGGGGAGGAATCATGGTACCCTGAGGACACTGACAATCTGCTGTCACAAATTTTTGAAATCTTGCACATTGCTCCCCCTGAGGTGGCTAAGAGAAAGCAGGGTGAGCTTTTTCGTCCTGGTAAACAGCGTCTGGAATTCCCTGAGCATCGACATTTCACTTCTATGGTGCTTAGGGAGTGGGAACGTCCTAACAGGCTGCCCGCCGTGCCCGAGGGATTGGATAAGAGATATCCCTTTTCTACTGATCTAGTAAAGCGTTAGTCCTGTCCCCCTGAGGTGGACACTCCCGTGCTAGGCCTGTCTAATACTTCGGTCATGCCTTCTCCTGACACTACCACTCTGAAGGACAGCGAGGACCGGCGCATGGATCAGCTGGCCTGCCATGCTTTTACTTGTGTGGGGGCTGGACTGCGCCTGGCCTGTGCTGCTGCCATTACTGCTATTGCCCTTAAGAAACTGCTCAAGCGTCTATGTGATGGCGCTAGGGCTGGTAGGAGGAGGGAGGATTATAGGGCCCTCTTGCTTTGCTCTGATTTTGTTGTATTTATCCTTACTGCCATGGATGATGCTGTGAGGCTGGGCGGTAGGGCCTCTGCACTTTTGTGGCTATGCACCGCTCTGTTTGGTTACGTCAGTGGGCAGCTGATGCTGCTGCTAAAGAAGGCTCTCACTGGGCTGCCCTTTGCGGGGCTGCGGCTCTTTGGTGAGCGTCTTGATGTTTTGGCCAAGGATGGCAGGCTGCCTCAGCGTAGGAGACATCCCTGGCCTTTTCGGGGGACCTCCGTCTCCCTCCCTTCGTTGTTCCAGAGGAAGTCATGGCTCCCTCTTCTCAGGTAGCCGCAGAAAGTCTTGGGGCCGTGGCATATCCCGTGGACGTCCTGGTCTCTCCTGGGGTTCCAAGGCCAAACCCCCTCCCAAGGCCCCTCAGGCATGAGGAGGTGCCCTCACCCATCCGAGTGGGGGGATGGCTTCGGCTCTTTGCTCACGTCTGGAGTCTCCATGTTTCAGACTGGTGGATTCAGGAGGTGGTGTCCTCCGGTTACAAGATAGAAATTACAAGATAGAGTTTACAGCCTGGCCGCCCCCAAGATTCATCAGATCCTGGATGTCTTTAAACCCCCTGTCAGCTCAAGGCGGTTCAATGCCTGCTCTCCGAGGCCCATTCTGGACTTGAAGGGCCTCAACAAGTTTGTCAGATTCAAACATTTTCGCATGGAGACGCTACGCTCTGCTGTCGATACCCTTCGCCCGGGCGACTTCATGACCACCGTGGACATCAAGGATGCTTATCTTCATGTGCCTATCTTCCCAGGTCATCAGAGATTTCTGAGGTTCGTGCTGGAGGATCAGCATTACCAGTTTGTGGCCTTACCATTCGGTATCACCTCGGCGCCTCGGGTGTTCACCAAGGTGCTGGCAGGAGTGATGGCTCTGCTAAGGAACCTGGGGCATTTGCATCCTTCCCTACCTGGATGACATCCTCATTGTGGCTCAGTCCTTTCATCAGGCCGAACAGGACACCCAGGTGGTGATCGTCACTCTGGAGTCCTTCGGCTTGGTGATCAACTATCCCAAGTCTTCACTGTCCCCGTCCTTGGTGAGGTCCTTTCTGGGCATGACACTGGATACCTCTCAGGTCAAGGTGTTCCTTCCTCAGCAGAATGTGGGGGGTCTTCAGCAGCAGGCACTGGCTCTGCTCTTGTGTCCTCATCCTTCCATCCGTCTGGGGATGCAGTTGGTGGGCCTGATGGTGTCCTGCTTCGAGGAGGTCCCCTTTGCTCAGTTTCACATGAGACCTCTTCAGTTGCACCTCTTGTCAGTTTGGGATCGGGACCCTGTGTCCCTGGATCAGGCAGTCCCTTTCATGGTGGCTGAACTCAAGGAATCTACTGGTGGCCAGGACCTTCCTGCCCCCGTGTTGGGAGACTGTCACCACTGATGCCAGTCTGACGGGCTGGGGGGGCTTTTGGAAGTCCCTACAGTTACAGGGTCGTTGGGGCCCCCAGGAGGCCCATGCTTCCATCAATGTCCTGGAACTGAGGGCGATCAGGTTGGTTCTGTCCCACCTGACCACACACCTTTGGGGTCGGGCTGTTCAGATCCGCTCAGATAACCAGACAGCGGTTGCCTACATCAACCATGAGGGAGGGACTCGGAGCAAGAGAGCCTTCAAGGAAGTGTCTCTGATACTGTGTTGGGCGGAACAGAATGTCCCCTGCATCTCAGCAGTATACATTCCGGGGGTGGAGAACCAGGTGGCGGACTCCCTGAGCATGGGGATGTCTTGTCTGGGGGAATGGTCCCTCAACTACCAGGTGTTTCTCTCCCTGTGTCACCCCTGGGGTCAGCCAGATGTGGACCTGTTTGCGTCCCGTCACAATCACAAACTTCCCATTGTCTCCCTGTCACAGGATCTACTGGCCTTCGCCACAGATGCACTGGCAATGCCTTGGACGGAGTTTCGGCTTCCCTATGTGTTCCCTCCGTTCCTTCTACTGGGCAGGGTCATGCACAAGATTGCCCAGGGGGTGTCAGCCATCCTGGTGGCCCCCTGTTGGCCAAGAAGGGTGTGGTTCGCAGATGTCGTGCAGTTGGCAGTAGACCAGTACGTCTTGCCCAGGGATCCAGATCTTCTCACTCAGGGACAGCTACTCCATCCCAATTTACAAACGCTGGCTTTAACGGCTTGGCTGCTGAAACCTACATCTTGACAGAAAAGGGGTTGCCGGCCTCTGTTGTGGATACCTTTATTCGGGCTAGGAAGAAGTCCTCGTCCTTTATCTATTACAGGGTCTGGCATGCTTTCATTGCCTGGTGTGAGTCCAAGTCTTTTCCCTGTCGGGTTTTTCCATTCCCAGGATTCTGGAATTTTTGCAACATGGTTTGGATTCTGGCCTTCAACTAAGTACCCTCAAAGGCCATGTTTCAGCTCTAGCAATTTTTCTCCCAAAGATCTTTTGCCAACCACCGGTTGGTTAAAACTTTTTTCCAGGGTGTTACTCATGTGCGTCCACCTTGTAAGCCTATGCTACCAGTCTGGGACTTGAATCTGGTGTTGTCTGCTCTGCAGGGTCCTCCCTTTGAGCCTATCCGTGGGGCTGCCTTGTCTATTCTAACTCTTAAGGTAGCCTTTTTGGTGGCTATCAATTCTGTAAGGCGAGTTTCTGAGCTGGCGGTGCTTTCCATCAAACCTCCTTATTTTGAGAGGCATCAGGATAAGGTGGTGTTTCGGTTTAAGACAGATTTCTTGCCTAAGGTGGTGTCTGCCTTTGATCTCAATCAGGACATTGTCTTGCCTTCATTGTGTCCTAATCCTGCTAATTCTAAAGAGCGGACTCTGCATTCTCTAGATGTGGTCAGGGCTCTGAAGTTTTATTTGGTCTCTACTGAGCCTTTCCGGAAATCTGATGCTCTTTTTGTTCTCACTTCTGGACCTAGGAAGGGTTTGCCTCCGGCTAAATCCACTATCAGCTAGTGGATCCGTCAGGCGGTGGTTCAAGCCTATTCTGCTAAAGGGAAGTAACCTCCCTTTAGAATTACTGCTCATTCCACTAGTGCTATTGGTGCTTCTTGGGCTTTTCAGCACCAAGCTTCTGTTGAACAAGTTTGCAAGGCCGCTACTTGGTCTTCTGTTCATACTTTTTCCAAGTTTTACAAGGTTGATGTTAAGGCCTCAGCGGATGCTGCTTTTGGCCGCAAGGTGCTTCAGGCGGTAGTGACTTGAACTGCCGGCTGTTACTCATTGGGGATCTCACCCTATTTTGGACACTGCTTTTGGATGTCCCAACTGTTATGAATACCGAAGCAGGCCGTGCCATGCAATAAAGAAAAAAGCAATTCTGTGAGTACTCACCTGTAGAATTGTTTTTGTTCTTGCATTGCACGGCCTACTTCGACCCACCCTTGTTATCGTTATTCTTGGTTGCCTCTTTATGGTGATTGTTCCATGTTAAATGGTTTTTTTTCCCTTTTTTCCCTTTATTCTCTCCCGGCTTCTTGTCTCACTGCTTGTCTACGCTGGGAACTCTATGGTTAATCCCGTTTTTATAGGGGGCCGGGAGATGCCACAGCTCTTCTGCAGTACACTGCGCCACCTTGTGGCGGAATAACCCAACTGTTATGAATACCGAAGCAGGCCGTGCCATGCAAGAACAAAAACAATTCTACACGTGAGTACTCACAGAATTGCTTTTTTCCTTTGACTTGTTCCAAATTTTTATGTAAATTGAATATAAAGAGGAAAAACAACCCAACATGGCTGGTCCTGAAATTTAGATCCTAATCGGGATGCCCCCCTGTGTGCACCCTCCTCCGTGCTTCCCTGTTCGCTCACCAATGTAAACACAGGTGACTGCATTCCTGCATCTTGTGTCTGGCTGTGTGCAAGCTCCTGTCCCCAGCCATTCCCTGGCTTGTGGCGGGAATGTGACACTGCTGGGGATGCGCCTGCTTGCGCTCCTGATTGCCACAAACAGAGCTGTTTGCTGAACATTTCATATGCACGGCAAACAGCTCTAATTGTACAAGTGCCTGTGCCTCTGGGGGGTTTCACACAGTTGGCGGAACCTCAAATCGGGATTCCCCCGGGTGCAGGGAACAATACTAGGGATGTCAAATCCTGGGTTTTGTTTTTGATTGGTGTCCTATAGATGTAATTTTGTCATTTCCAATTAAAGTGGACCAACACCCTCCTAGATCCGATCCCTCCCTGCTGGGCATCCAAAATCGGGATGTCAACTACCTCTGCTGGAAGTTTGTTCCAAGCATCTACTACTCTTTCTGTAAAATAATATTTTCTAACATTGCTCCTGATCTTCCCCCCCGACTAGCTTCAGGTTGTGCCCCCTTGTTCTATCATTAAGTTTCTTCTTAAAAACACTTCCCTCCTGAACCTTATTCAATCCTTTCACATATTTAAAGGTCTCAATCATGTCCCCCTTCTCCCTTCTTTCCTCCAGACTGTACAAATTAAGTCCTTTAAGTCTCTCCTGATAAGTTTTAAGTTTAAGTCCTTCCACCATTTTCGTTGGCCGCCTTTGGACACGTTCTATTTGAATAATGTCTTTTTGCAGGTAAGGTCTCCAGAACTGCACACAGTATTCTAGCTGTGGCCTCACCAGGGCTCTATACAGCGGCATCACAACCTCCCTCTTCCTACTGGTGATGCCTCGAGCTATGCAGCCGATCATCCTGCTTGCTTTTCCCACTGCCTGGCTACACTGTCCACTCATCTTGCAGCTATCAGTAATCATTACCCCTAAATCTCTCTCCTCCGAGGTCCTGGCTAACACAGTGCTGCCCATACGATACTCAGAGCAGGGATTCCTTCTACTCTTCCTTCTACTTTACATTTAGAGACATTAAACTCTAGTTTCCAAAGTTTTGACCATCTATCCAGTAAAGCTAAATCATTTTCCATGTTGCAGACACCTCCCGGAATATCCACCCTATTACTAACCTTTGTATCATCAGCAAACAGACAAACTTTTCCTACCAAGACTTCTCCTATTTCACTTACAAATATATTAAAAAGAATGGGGCCCAGGACAGAGCCCTGCGGCACACCACTTGTAACTCGCCTTTGTTCAGATTGCACGCCATTTACAACAACGCTCTGATACCGATCCCTCAGCCAACTGGAAATCCACTGAACTATCCAGGGATTGAGTCCTACCTTCAATAACTTATCTATGAGCTCCTTATGTGGTACAGTGTCAAAGGCTTTGCTAAAATCCAGATAGGCGATATCCACAGCACCACCTTCATCTAACACTTTAGTGACATTGTCAAAGAAATCAATAAGATTGGTCTGACATGATCTGCCCTCAGTAAAGCCGTGCTGTTTTGGGTCCAATAGGCCATTAATTTTTAGATGGGAAATAATCTGTTTTTTTTAAGAGTGTTTCCATTAATTTGACCACTATTGGGTCGATTCAAAGAAACATGTTACAGCTTTGATTTTGGTGCCGATCATCCTATTTTTCCCGAACGCTCGTGCGCTCGTATGAACTTGCGAGTGATTCTATAAGCGAATACGTTTCTATCCTAAAATTTACGTCCGTTCGTATGGCAGTTCGCGAATCAGACCTATGTCAGTTTCCATCCTGAATTTTCCGTTTCATTTCTCAGGTTGCAACATTGGTTTTGCCCTTTTTCCTTTTTTGTCTGGACGTAAATCCTTCTGATCTTGTGGCTGCGCACTACAAACTTACCTCATTAAAGTGCATTCTAAATATTTGGTTTTTTTTTTTTTCTTTATTTCATTCATTTTGTAGTAACCAACCATTAATGAATGCATTTGCATAAGTAAATCTTACTTTGTTTAATTTTTAGTTAACTTGCATTTTTTACTTGTGGCTTTAATTTTAATATTTTGGCTTCAAATGGTACAACTTAAAATTTTTTGTGTGGTTACCCACACCCTCTACATACAGATTGCTCTCAAAAATTAAAAAACACCCAGCAACTTCTGCATGTTATGAGCCTAGAAACAGCCAAGATGGCGGGTCAGGTATTATCGGGCAGCCTGCAAACAGAAAGGGCCTTGTGACTGTGTTGCTCTGCATTCTTTGATTTCTGACCTTTCCGTGCCCCCAGCTCTGCTGTGTCTGTGCAAAATACAGCAGTAACCCACATCCTGCACTTTATCCCGCTCTCCTCTCCTCAGTAAGTGTGATGCATCTGACCAAAGATGAGCTAAAATAATTAAACAAAGCAAAGGTAAACAACTACACCAATAAATTCAAATTAAAAATATTATTCTAGTACATCAATTTAAAAATAAATAACAAAGGACCTAAGTTTCTTTAAATAACGCAAATATATGGATGTATTGCAAAATAAAGGTTTACATGCAAAGGACTACTTAAGGTCCACATTAAAATGGTTTTATAAGGCATACATGAAATGTATTGAATCAGGTTGGAAAACTGTTCTCTGAATCACACGTAAACACATCCGATTATCCTAAGTTTTAGGTTTTGATCCTAAGTTTTAGGTTTTGATCCTAAGTTTTAGGTTTTGATCCTACAATTTAGGAACGAACTTCCGATGATCGTAAGAGCATATACGAAATCGTACGTAGGCTCGTGCGAGTCGGAAATGGCCAAAAAAACAGGAAAAAATGACTAACACCCACCCAAACTTACGATTCTCGATCCGAAATCAATTAACTTTTGCATTTTGAATCGAGGGGTATAGATGTTAAACTAACTGGCCTGTAATTACTGGATTCTTCTCTACTCCCCTTTTTATGGATTGGTACGACATTGGCCATTCTCCAATCATCTGGAACCTCACCAGTTGAAAGGGAATGGTTAAGTAAATCAGTCAGAGGGGCTGCAATCACAAACCTAAGTTCCCTTAGAACTCTGGGGTGGATTCCATCTGGACCCATCGCGTTACTTACCTTTAGATGTGCCAGCTCGGATAGGACAACAGCCTCCAGAAACTTCCGCTGTGCCCTCCCAGCGGGATGCTGTGCTATGGCCATGCCTGCTACTATCTGAAAATACCGAACAAAAGTAGCTATTCAGATGGTCAGCCACAGCCTTATCTCCGTCAATATATTTATTTTCCCTATTTCTAATTTTTGAGACTGCATTGTTTTTCTTCTTTCTGTCACCAACATATCGGAAAAAGGTTTTATCTCCCCTCTTCATAGATTTGGCCATTTCTTCCTCCTTTTGCCCTTTAGCAGTCCTTATAATTAGTTTTGCTTCCCTCTGTTTAATTTTATACGCCTCTCTGTCAGCTACACTTCCACTTACTTTATACTTCTTATAGGCAGACTTCTTATCTTTTATGATAGTGCTGACTTCCCTAGTAAACCATAATGGTTTCTTCTTCCTTTTAATCTTGCTAGTTTGTTTCACATATTGCTTAGTTGCCTTTAAGATGGCCATTTTTAATAGTGACCACTGGGCACTCACTTCTGCTACTCTGTTCCACTCACCTAATTTTCTTTCTACATACTCCGCCATTTCCTTGAAGTTTGTCTTCCTAAAGTCTAGCACTTTGGTTCTGGTGTGTGATTGCACAATGTCTGTTTTTATTCTGTTTTTATTAAGCAAGCTACGGGTTTCAAACAATATGGGATAGGATCTATCTGCTGTCAAAAACCATCAAGTCGTTTAGTGCCATGGTCAAGTTATGAAACATTAGAAATTTCACAAAAATTGAACCGGACCAACATCCATTTCATGAAAAAATTGGTGTTAGTCCCTCCCCTTTGATGAAGCCCCTGTAAATGCACTAAACATTACCTGCCATGTGTCTTGTTGTCAACCGGTAGCCAGAAGCTTTTAGTAAGATGGGTGTTGGTCCATTTTAAGCATAATCATTCTACTGTGAAGAGATGTGTGGCTGATTCAGAGCACACACAGGTTTATGCAGATAAAGGCACAATAAAGAAAGTTTCTGCCAGACAAATTCATCAGATTAAGAGACCATCTTCTGCAGTGACATTACAAAGGAGCAAACCGGTATTTGAATCTGATGGTGCCTCTCGAGTACCGCAAACCTTAAAGTGTAGGATTGTCTGGAGGCTTTCATTAATCTTCTATTCGGCCCCACAAACCAGTGCCCACAAGCAGAAATGGTTGCAGTAGGCCCAGACATACAAAACTCCATTTTAACTGATTAGTGCCGTGCACCCCTGGATGGGATGATTGGTGGATGGCCAACATGTCCTAACAAGACTGCAACAGCAGCAAGCAGGTGGGGGAGTTGTGCTTTGGGCCAATACCATCGGGAGAGAGATGGTAGGCCCCTTGAGTGTGATAATGACCTCATCAAGCAATATAAAGTTTCTGACTGACCTCTTTCATAGTACAAAAAGAAAAAACATGTCTTCCATAGCAAATTATATTTTCCTGCATGGCAATGCCGCACCTCATGCTGCATGTTGCCACTGGCTGCTATAGGCATAAATAAGAAACCCATGGCGTGGCTACCATCATCTCCTGACCTCAACCATACTGCCAACCTTTTGTAGTATCCTCAAACAAAAGATATATATGAAGGTGGGAAATATAACTTGGCTGGTTAAACCGGACCTTCAGCGTGATTTAATGAAAAGCCCAAACTCTTAAAAAACGGTTCCCCAGCATCTAAAATTATTATATTTTACGTTTTTAGTCACTAACTTATTATTCTTTCTCCCCCTGGGCTGCAACTCTGTTCAGGAATTTAGGATACGGGTGCCGCCATCTTGACTCAGAAGCATCACACTTACTGAGGAGAGGAGAGTGGGATAAGGTACAGGGGGGGGTTATAGCTGTGCTTTGCTCAGACAGAGCAGAGCTGGGGTCAGGTAAAGGTCAGCAGTCCCAGAATGCAGAGCAGCACAGTCAGGAGGCACTTCCTGTTTGCAGGCTGCCTGATAAGATGGCGGCTTCCATAAGCCGCCATCTTGGATGTTTAAAGGCTCATAACATGCAGTAGATGCAGGTAGGATGATTTTTAATGTGGCCAATCTGTATGTACAGGGTGTGGGAAACATATAAGATAGACTCTTATTCAGAGTATAGGACCGCTTTAAGATGCTTAGGACTGAAACAGCTTTTTTGATTTCAGCAAATGTGCACATTCAAAAAATGACCATTTTAAATTGTACCAACAGCCTGACGTATTTGGAAAAGAAAACTCACCAAACCCCACCCCACCTGCATGCACAATACTGAATCATGGTCAGCACTTACATTTGCGGCCATTTTGGGTCTTCCTTTCCCAGTATCCCAGCCATGCTGCTGCCTGGATTCAACTATCATAAGCCCACAATGTACAGTGACAGGAAACGTCCTCTTAGGAGGTGGCCTGCAGCTCCACGAGACACCATTTTGCTTGTAACTCTGCTGTAGTCAATTTTAAAAAGTTATTTTTATGTGCAGCAATGTGAATTTCCCTGTGGAGGGATGCATAGAACCATTGATTATTGTAAAGGTGTTGAGTCGGTTTAAGTTCTGAATGTCTGTTGTGCATAATAATTTAGAACAGAAAATATGGATTATTTAAATTTGTGAAAAAATACTGGTATCATTCAGAGGTTTGATGCAACCTATATGGACTATCATTTGCACGGACTCATTAGGAAAATCACATCTGATCATTTGTATAATCATTTGGACTGTAGTGTAATGCCCTACCCTTAACCATTTATTGCTCTTTTACCTGTGCTACCATTGGATTCCATTACAAATTCTCCAAGTTCTCTAAGCTTGCAGGTTCTCACTGTATCATCCTGGGAATAATCTGTATTTCTCTGACTGTCAATTATTTCCTCCTATATTCTCCTCTGAGTTTCCCTCTGGTAGTCTCCTCCCTACCTTGGATATTTAAAACCACCATTTCTCTCTTGTAGGGAAAATTGAAACATGTTGCCTGTAAAATAATCCACCATACTTATAGGGTGTTACAAAGAAAAGGATGTAAAAAAACTGAGCAAATAGGGAGGTGCCGCCCACAGCAACCACTCCGATTTCGTTTTTTCTTTTTGTGAGAATGTGACGTTAGGATTTTTATTTGTTGCTATGGGCAATGCTGCCATTCACAGGCTGAAAGTCAATATCTGGTTGAATCCTAGAAAGAAAGAACTCCTGAAACAGATGTACCTCATGTTAATGTACCCTGGTACAGACATTAACCCTTTAAATGCCAAACACGTAGATTCCATGTGCTGGGCATTTTACCCCGCTAGCGAAGAGAAAAAAAAACACTCCCTTTCATCCTGGATTCAGCACCGGGAGTCTCCACTGAAGACACAAGGGGCTGGCAAGTTATCTGCGGCTAGCGGGTGACTTGCCATTAAACCTCGGCCCCATTCCCTGCCTCCCCAAAGCCTGGAGGGAGCAGAAGAGCCCACTTCCCATGAGGGCTATGCAGGCTGGTAGCCTTCAGTGCTGGTGCCCTTGGGAGGGAGACCCTACCAGCTTTGGTAGGAGAGACCCATTTTAGGGTATAACCCTTAAAAATTAAAATAAAAGTGTGGGGTCGCCTCCGGAGAGGGGAACCCCACACCACGCCAAGTGTAATCATTCATAGTGCACAGGAATGGAGGTCTACTGATACATATGTGGTACCATTGTAATCGAGAGGGATGTGGCTTTTAAAGGTGATGTTTTTCTTGAAAGAATTACATTTTTTTATTAAAATAAAACATGACAAATTTTATAAAATAGCATTTTTTACATTTTATTTATTTAAAAGTATTTTTAATCAAAAATGTTATGAAAACACCAATAAAATTACAAACAAGACATTTCATGTTAAAGTCCAAACTCTGATGAAAAAAAAATATATAGGTTTCCTGGAAATTTCTTCAAAAATCAGTGACACATTCATGGCACAAAATTGTGAAAATTGGCCTGGCAACAGAGAGTGACAAAATCTCAAGTAGGCTGTCGGTTAAAAGGGTTGAAAGTACCTATGCATGTTGGGTATTATTCGCTTTAAATGATCTTACTGTTTCAGATTTAGCTTGTTTTTTTCTTGTTTGCATATAGATATTTCAAGGAAAATGTGCTTTTTTTTTTTTTGTTTTTTTTCTTTTAGGGAAATGCTGTGCAACCAGTGAATTCCTCCAGAAAACTCTGCTCACGACGACAAGCCTGGTATGCCTAGAAAGCTTGAGGTGTGTACTTCCAGGGAATATAATTTGTGGGGGTGATTTTAAATGTAAGGGGGAAAACTGTAAGATGTGCATAGTAGTAGTATTTTATTTGAAAATCTCTTGAAGTGCCGTTTCTGGGCAGGAAAGGGTGTCTACTAATACATATATGGTACCATTGTAACCGAGAAGAATGGGGCTTTTACACACAATTTTTTTGAAAAACACTTTTTTTTATTATAAAAAAAAGAACAAAATGTAAAAATATATTTTTTTCACATATTTCACCCAAAAAGCAAGACATTTCATCTTGAAGCCCAAACTCTGCTAAAAAAATATAAAAAATACCAAAAATAATATTTAAATAATAATATATAAATTCAAAAAGGACATAGAGCAGCGCAAAGTAATGAAAATGGCCTGGAAACAGAGGGTCACAACATCTCTAGGTAGGCTGGCAGTTAAAGGGTTAAAGAGATTTAATGCCCAGTTTTTACAAATTGTTGCGGGGGGGGGCAACTTGTTTTCTAGTGTCCCTCGTGCAAACACTGCCGCCAGCTCCTCCGGCAAACACATGTGCATGGTGGGCAAAAGCAATGCAGGCCATGTGACTTCCAGTATCGCTGGGCTGCATTTTGTTGATGGAAAAAGAAGCGGGTAAGATTATTTCAGGCTGCCAGTGCCATATGTGCAGGAGGGCATCGCCAATCAGGATGCTCACATGTACTGGGACCAACATTATTATTATTATTATTGTTTATTTATATAGCGCCATCAACTTCCGTAGCGCTTTATTGATGTCACCGGCCAAACGTCTGCAGCTTTTAAATACCACACTGCTGTGTACTGCCCTGAATGAAGATAAACTGGCCGGTACGCAGGAGTAGGATTTGAATTAAGCACCTGGGAGAATTGTGGGATGCGTACATCTCCTGGGTACAGGAAAGACGCAGCGGCTTCCCGAAGCAGACGAATGGTTGAGTTAGGATCTGATCCGTGATAAGCATGCAGCAGTGTACATAGGACACTATAGTGTATTTTATGTGTTTTGTTATTCTTAGTATACAGTACGTCCTGCTCCAGATAGAATACTTACAATCGGGTATTACTCCGCCAGATGTCGCTGGACTGCAGAGACATCGAAAATAGGCTCCTTCTGGCCCCTCAAATACCCAGGGACCTCCCACAATCCCCAAATTTTCTCTGCAGTCTGGACTGCGAAGAACAAGAAGATGGCGCTCTCTACTCGCAGGTGAGCGGGGCTATTAGCCTGCAGCCTTGTAGGACTATTTCCACCCGTTCCATCAGTAATTGCCTTCCAGCCTTGGCTGCGCTGGTCGGGTGATGGTAGGCAGCACCGCTGTTAGGTGCTTAGGAGCGCTGCTCCACCGCAATCCTCCACCAAAGGGTAGGCGGTACAGGCATATGGTGAGCCTCTATGGGATGCCCCTCCCGCACTATTGCCCCTTGCCCCTGTCTATCGGTGGGTCCTATGTTAAGTAACCGCTGTCCTCCCTCACTCTCCCTGTAGCCTTCGGGGGGAAAGAGGGTGTGTGTGTGTGTGTGTGTGTGTGTGTATATACGTGTATTGGCTTTTATGCTTCACTACATTATGATTGGTGTCAGCCGCCACACTGACTTGTTTTACAATTATTGTACTTGAAATTACCGCCGCCACGCGCGTTTTTTCTCCTCGTGTTCCGCACTTGGCGGCGGCGTTACCTCAGGCGCAGGTGCGCCGTCATTGGCTGCTTGTCACTTGTTGGCTTTGCGCTCTTCGGGGGGGCGGGGCCTGTCTTGGCGCGTTCCCTGTCATTGCTCATGCGGGCCCGCCCCTCGAGGTATACCGGCGCCATTTTGTTTGCATGGTTCGGCTGCTGCGTGACGGGCTTCTACCTACCGTGGTCCGTGAGTGCCTTCGCGGGCGGCTTTATTACCGATTTTAATTATTGTATTCTTACAGCTCCCCTTTGATTATGTCTTTCAGACGGGCGAACCCCTTTGGCTTCTCCCGGCCCTACTCCCTCTATTACCGTGTTTCCCCGATAGTAAGACACCGTCTTACTTTCTTTTTATCCCCAAAAGCCCCACTATGTCTTACTTTCGGGGTATGTCTTATATTAGAAAAAAAATGTCGAATTTTTTGTTTTAACCATAAAATTAACATTTATTATCATGACCTGGGGGGTTTCACACAGTGGGGCATCCCGATTTTAGATGCCCCAGGGGGGAGGGAATGGATCAGCCCGGGAGTCTTATAGATTCCTGGGCCGATCCAGCTGGGTTTTGGTCCACTTTAAAAAAAAAATCAACTGGATGGGTAAGCCCCCCTTGGTCCAATGTCAAGATCAGACCCCTGATCCCCATTAATGCAAACGCACACACTCACACAGACACACACTCTCTCACACACATACCGTAGACACAAACACACACTCACAGAGGCACACACACTCACAGTCACACACACAAACAGTCACACACACAGACAGACAGTCACAGACACACACACTCACCGGAACATCTGAGACGCGGCTGCTGCGGGTGGCAGAGCCTCCGAGGCGGGGTGGGCTGCGGGCGCCGGAGCTGCGTTGCCTGGGCGGAAGAGGCAGGGCTGGGATCCTCCGAGGCGGGGAGGGGGGGCTGTGGGCTCCGAAGCTGCCTCACTAGGGCGGAAGGGGCGGGGCCGGGATTATCAGAGGAGAGTGTGCGGGCGCCGGAGCTATCGAGCCCGGGGGGGGGGGGGGCGAGGGGAAGTGCCGCCGGAGCCGCCTGGGCTGCTTTCATGGACAGCCGCCCTACTGCCAGCTGACGGCCCTAGGTAAGACATATGTCTTACTTTCGGGGTACGGCTTATATCAGCCGACCCCTCTGAAACCCCCGATACGTCTTACTATCGGGGGTGTCATACTATCGGGGAAACACGGTAGTTGGTTAACTTGTGAGGCCTGTGTTAATTACTCCCACTTCCCTAGCGGGTTATTGGGGCATCCCGGTTTGCTGTATAGCGTTAATCCCTATCGGCCTATTGTGCCGCTATAATCGCCATATGGAGGCATCTCAGGATAATGTGACCGGGGTTCCTTCGGGACAAGCCCGGCTGTGTGTAGCTTGTGGGGAGTCTCATGTTGACGCTGACAAGGCGCGGGTCTGTGTACCCTGTGCCAAACAGGTGCTTGAACTGCACTCTGGCCTTCCAGTGGCTGACTCTGCGATTCGTTTCGCCTCACCTACTCCCCCAATTGCATACAAGTGGGGATTCTCAGCCTGATGTGTCTTCTAGACTGGCTAGTGTTTAGAAATTAATTGCTAATTCCTTGGCGCGTGAGGCCCCTGCAAAAAAGCAGCACTTAACGCCTAATGTCACACTTTTCCCTATGGAAGCTGATGAGTTTTTGCATCTATCTGGCTATACCCCTTTGGAGGAAGGGGAGCTATTCTCTGATTCAGGGTCATCTGATGAGAGGCCCAGGGGTCATGACGATTCTGGCTCTGACCCCTGGGCCCCGGATGATACTGATAGATTGTTGGCCCAGATTTTAGAGGTTCTGTCTATCTCTCCCCCTGTTGCGGCTCCCAGGCAAAGGGGGGAACTTTTTCATACTGCTAAGTCACGCTTGGAATTTCCTGAGCAAGCACATTTCAATAACCTTGTGCTCAAGGAATGGGAACGTCCCAGTAGACTTCCCGGGGTACCTAAGAGTTGGGATAGGAAGTATCCCTTTCCTGCTGATGTGGTAAAGTGTTGGTCATCCCCTCCCGAAGTGGATGCCCCGGTCCTAGGGTTGTCTAACACCTCTGTCATGCACTCCCCTGACTCTACTACCCTGCAGGATACTGAGGACCGGTGCATTGACCAGCTGGCGTCCCATGCCTTTGCGTGTGTGGGGACGGCGCTGCGCCCGGTCTGTGCCTCTGCCATTACGGCTGTGGCTTTTATGACCCTGCTCAGAAGCATACTTGATAGTGCGCCTGATGATTTGCCTTGTGAGGAGTTTAATTCACTCTCTAGTTGTGATGTATTTGTGAATTTTGTCCTCTCTTCCTTGGATGACACCATTAGAATGTGTGCCAGAACCTCTGCCCTTGCGGTGGCTATACGCCGCTCGGTTTGGCTGCGCCAGTGAGCTGCTGACAACGCTGCCAAGAAGGCCCTCACTGGTTTTTCCCTTCAAAGGACTACGCCTGTTTGGGGACCGCCTGGACCTATTTGCTAAGGGAGGGAGGTTGCCCCAGCGCAGGCGTCAGTCTCGGCCCTTTCGAGGTCAGGGCTCCTTTTCCACCCCATACCGTGGTGCTAGACAAGGGAGGGGGGTTCCTTTACTGGGGCCCGAGGAGACTTTTGGGGTAGGGGCAGAGGATGGGGATGTCCTGGCTCCTCGTGGGGCTCCAAGCTTAGTCTTCTCCCAAGCCCCCTCAGGCATCATGGGGCGTCCTCACCCATCCGGGTGCGGGGGACAGCTTCAGCACTTTGCTCACGTCAGGAGGCTTCATGTCTCAGACCGGTGGATTCAGGAGGTAGTGTCCTCCGGCAAAATAGAGTTTGCTGTCTGCACCCCCCCCTCCCCCCAAGGTTCATCAGATCCCGGATTCCTCGGGACCCTGTGTCAGCTCAGGATCTAGTGCAGGCAGTGCAAAGCCTTCTAGAGCTGGGGGTCATCTGCACGGTCCCTTTAAGACAAAGGGGCAAGGGCTTCTATTCCAATCTCTTCACAGTGCCCAAAAAAGATGGGGCAGTCAGGCCCATCCTGGATTTGAAGATCCTCAACAAATTTTTCAGGTGCAGGCGCTTTCGCATGGAAACTCTGCGGCCTGCCATCAGGGAATTTCATGACGTCTGTGGACATCAAAGATGCTTACCTTCATATTCCTGTCTTTCCAGGTCATCAAAGGTTCCTCAGGTTCGCTCTGGAGGATCAGCACTACCAATTTGTGGCATTGCCCTTTGGCTTCACTTCAGCTCCCAGGGTGTTCACCAATGTGCTGGCAGGAGTGATGTCCCTGCTCAGGTTTCAGGGCATCCGCGTGCTGCCCTATCTGGACGACATTCTCATCACTTTCCAGTCTCTACATCAGGCAGAGTTGGACACTCAGCTGGTGGTGTCCACCCTAGAGTCATTTGGCTGGGTGATCAATCACCCCAAGTCTTCTCTGTCCCCCTCCTTGATGACTTCATTCCTGGGAGTGAATCTGGATACAGTTCAGGCAAGGATTTTTCTTCCTCAGTGGAAGGTGGACAGTCTGATTGCGCAGGTCCAGTTTCTGCTATCTTGTCATCATCCCTCCATCATGCAGGGAATGCAGCTGGTGGGCCTGATGGTGACGTGCTTCGAGGCGGTCCCTTATGCACAGTTCCACTTGAGGCCTCTGCAACTCCACCTCTTGTCAGTATGGGACAAGGACCCCGCATCCCTGGACCGGGTCTTTGCGCTTTCCCCCCTGGTCAGGCGGTCCCTCTCGTGGTGGCTGGACTCCAGGAACCTGTTGGGGGGCAGATCCTTTCTGACCCCCTCCTGGGAGATGGTCACCGCGGATGCCAGTCTGTCAGGTTGGGGGGTTTTCTGGAAGTCCTTGCAGTTCCAGGGGAGGTGGGGCCCTCAGGAGGCCCACTCACCTATCAACGTCTTGGAGCTGAGGGAGATCAGGCTAGTTCTGGCTCAGTTGACTCCTCACCTTTGGGGCCTGCCTGTTCAGGTGCGCTCGGACAACCAGACGGCAGTTGCCTACATCAATCATCAGGGAGGCACCCGGAGCAAGAGGGCCCTCCAGTAAGTGTCTCTGATCCTACCCTTAGCGGAGGCCAATGTTCCCTGCATATCAGCGGTGTACATTCCGGGGGTGGAAAATCTGCTGGCAGACTCTCTAAACAGCAGGACCTCTCGCCAGGGAGAATGGTTCCTCTGCAACAGGGTGTTCCAATCTCTGTGTCACCGTTGGGGCCAACCAGATGTGGATCTGTTTGCGTCCCGTCACAATCACAAGCTCCCGGCCTTTGTCTCTCTTTCCCAGGACCCTCTGGCCTTGACCACAGATGCTCTAGCAATGTCATGGCAGGACTTTCAGTTCCTGTATGTCTTTCCTCCATTCCCCCTGCTGGGCAGGGTTCTGCGCAAGATTGCTCTGGAGGGGGTGCCAGCTATTCTGGTGGCCCCCAGGTGGCCAAGAAGAGTGTGGTTCGCAGACGTGGTGCAGCTGGCAGTAGATCAGTACGCTCTGCCCAGGGTGCCAGACCTGCTCACTCAGGGTCCCTTACGCCAGTGGTCCCCAACCTTTTTTTCACCGTGGACCGGTTCAGGATTTGGTAATTTTACCGCGGCCCGGGGGGGCACTGGGGGGGCTGACTGGGGCTGGGGGTGTGGCTGGGGGCGGTGCAGCGGCATTGATTGTTAATATTGTTTTGATTCAATCATTTTAATGTTAACATATTTAAACATGCCTTCGAAATAAAATACTGTTACAGAAAAAATAAGTATGGGACAGAGCTGGAAAAAGAGAGATGGGATGGGATAGGACAGAGCTAGGAAAATAGAGATGGGATGGGACAGAGCTTGGAAAAGAGAAATGGGATGGGACAGAGCTGGGAAAAGAGAAATGGGATGGGACAGAGCTGGGAAAAGAGAGATCGGATGGAATGGGACAGAGCTTGGAAAAGAGAGATTGGATGGGACAGAGCTTGGAAAAGAGAAATGGGATGGGACAGAGCTGGGAAAAGAGAGATCGGATGGGATAGGACAGAGCTAGGAAAAGAGAGATGGGGTGGGACAGAGCTTGGAAAAGAGAAATGGGATGGGACAGAGCTGGGAAAAGAGAGATGGGATGGGATAGAGCTTGGAAAAGAGAAATGGGATGGGACTGAGCTGGGAAAAGAGAGATCGGATGGGATAGGACAGAGCTAGGAAAAGAGAGATGGGATGGGACAGAGCTTGGAAAAGAGAAATGGGATGGGGCAGAGCTGGGAAAAGAGAGTTCGGATGGGATGGGACAGAGCTTGGAAAAGAGAGATGGGATGGGACAGAGCTTGGAAAAGAGAAATGGGATGGGACAGAGCTTGGAAAAGAGAGATGGGATGGGACAGAGCTTGGAAAAGAGAGATGGGATGGGACAGAGCTTGGAAAAGAGAGATGGGATGGGACAGAGCTTGGAAAAGAGAGATGGGATGGGACAGAGCTTGGAAAAGAGAGATGGGATGGGACAGAGCTGGGAAAAGAGAGATGGGATGGGACAGAGCTGGGAAAAGAGAAATGGGATGGGACTGGGCTGGGAAAAGAGAGATGGGATGGGACAGAGCTTGGAAAAGAGAAATGGGATGGGACAGAGCTGGGAAAAGAGAGATTGGATGGGATAGGACAGAGCTAGGAAAAGAGAGATGGGATGGGACAGAGCTTGGAAAAGAGAAATTGGATGGGACAGAGCTGGGAAAAGAGAGATGGGATGGGACAGAGCTTGGAAAAGAGAAATGGGATGGGACAGAGCTTGGAAAAGAGAAATGGGATGGGACAGAGCTGGGAAAAGAGAGATTGGATGGGATAGGACAGAGCTAGGAAAAGAGAGATGGGATGGGACAGAGCTGGGAATAGAGAGATGGGATGGGACAGAGCTGGGAAAAGAGAGATGGGATGGGGCAGAGCTTGGAAAAGAGAAATGGGATGGGACTGAGCTGGGAATAGAGAGATGGGATGGGACAGAGCTAGGAAAAGAGAGATGGGATGGGACAGAGCCGGGAATAGAGAGATGGGATGGGACAGAGCTAGGAAAAGAGAAATGGGATGGGACTGAGCTGGGAATAGAGAGATGGGATGGGACAGAGCTTGGAAAAGAGAGATGGGATGGGACAGAGCTGGGAAAAGAGAGATCGGATGGGATGGGACAGAGCTGGGAAAAGAGAGATGGGATGGGACAGAGCTGGGAAAAGAGAGATGGGATGGGACAGAGCTTGGAAAAGAGAGATGGGATGGGACAGAGCTGGGAAAAGAGAGATCGGATGGGATGGGACAGAGCTTGGAAAAAAGAGATGGGATGGGACAGAGCTGGGAAAAGAGAGATGGGATGGGGCGGAGCTGGGAAAAGAGACATGGGTTGAGACAGAGCTGGGAAAAGAGAGATGGGATGGGACAGAGCAGGGAAAAGAGAGTTGAAGCAGGGAAAGGTGAGTTTTTAGAGGTGCCCTGGGGGGGGGTTCACACAGTGGGGGCATCCCGATTCAGGATGCCCCAGGGAAAAGCTGGCTGGTGATAAAAGGCACGCTCAGCCATCTGCAACTATCCCAGGAGGCTGAGCGATGCACAATCATAAACGTCCTGCTTCATGCACTATTTTATATCCGCTGGGCAGCTGCAAACAGAACTATGCAGGGCGAAACTAATGCATAGTCCTGCTTGTTGCAGCCCGGAGGATATTGGAAAATGCACTGCAGAACTTCTTTTTACTGAGCGCCGCTCAGCCTCCTGCCATCGAAGCAGACAGCTGAGCCGCCGCTCCTCCATAAATCACCCACCTGCTGTCTTTCCTACCCGTCGCACATGCCGCCTTTCCTCCTGTCCATCTGACCCCGCCCACTGCTTTCCATCACGCTCTCTGGCCCCGCCCACTGCCTTCCTTCCTCGTCTCCGGCCCCGCCCGCTGCCTTCCCTCCCCGTCTCCGGCCCCACCCGCTGCCTTCCCTCCCCGTCTCCGGCCCCGATATCCCCCGACACCCGTCTCTGCACCCACCCTCCTGGTCATGGGGTCCGGAATCCTAGCGGCCGCGGTCCGTTTGCGGGGTTTGGAGCGCGGGGCGCTATAGCCTCAGGGCCCGGTACCATTTGAGCCACGGACCGGCAGCGGTCCGCGGCCCGGGGGTTGGGGACCACTGCCTTACACCATCCCAATTTACAAACTCTGGCTTTGACGGCCTGGCTGCTGAAACCTCCATCTTGATGGAGAAGGGACTGTCTACCTCGGTTGTTAATACCATGATAAAGGCTAGGAAGAAATCTTCTTCTTCCATTTATTACGTGCCTACATTGACTGGTGTGAGTCTAAGTCTCTTCCCTGCTGGGTGTTCTCTATTCCCATGTTCCTGGAGTTCCTGCAGCATGGGTTGGAGATGGGGCTCCAACTCGGTACTCTGAAGGGTCAGGTCTCTGCTCTGGCTGTTTTCTTCCAGAAGTCCTTTGCTCAGCATTCTCTGATCAGGACTTTTTTCCAGGGGGTTACTCATGTGCGTCCCCCACGTAAGCCTATGGTTCCTGTTTGGGATTTGAATTTGGTTCTGTCAGCCTTGCAGGGTGCTTCCTTTGAACCTGTGCAGGATGCTGCTCTGGCTGTTGTTACTGTTGTCTTTTTGGTGGCTATCACCTCTGTTAGGCATTTGTCTGAGTTGGCAGCGCTTTCCATCCAGCCCCCCTACTTTGAGAGACACCAGGACAAGATGGTGTTTCGCTTCAAGCCAGATTTTCTGCCTAAGGTTGTGTCTGCCTTTCATTTGAATCAGGACATTGTTCTTCCTTCATTGTGCCCTAGTCCTAGTAATGCTAAGGAGAGGGTCTTGCATTCCTTGGGTGTGGTCAGGTGTCTGAAGTATTACCTGGTAGTTACTGCACCTTTCAGGAAAACTGATGCTCTTTTTGTGGTCCCTTCTGGTCCTAGGAAGGGTTTGGCTACTGCCAAGTCTACTATCAGTAAATGGATCCGTCAGGCTGTGATTCAGGCCTATTCTGCTAAGGGGAAGAATCCTCCCTTCCGCCTTACTGCTCATTCTACTCGTGCTATTGGTGCCTCTTGGGCTTTTCAGCACCAGGCTTCTGTTGAACAAGTTTGCAAGGCCGCTACTTGGTCTTCTGTTCATACCTTTTCAAAGTTTTACAAGGTTGATGTTAGGGCCTCAGCTGATGCTGCTTTTGGCCGCAAGGTTCTGCAGGCGGCAGTGATTTAAGCTGTCTGCTGTTACCTTTGGGGATCCCACCCTACTTTATGGACACTGCCATTGGATGTCCCGATTGTAAGTATTCTATCTGGAGCAGGACGTACTGTATACTAAGAATAATACAATTCTGTGATTACTCACCTGTAGAATTGGTATTATGAGTATACAGTATGTCCTGCTCCACCCCACCCTTGGTTTTTTGCATTATCTTGGATCCCCTGTATGGTGATTGTTATCATTGTTATAGTTACTAGTTGGGTTGTTTTATTTCTCCCGGCTTCTCGTTAACTGCTTTTCAATTCTGGGATTGTGGGAGGTCCCTGGGTATTTGAGGGGCTGGGAGGAGCCTATTTTCTATTTTCGATGTCTCTGCAGTCCAGCGCCATCTGGTGGAGTAATACCCGATTGTAAGTATTCTATCTGGAGCAGGACGTACTGTATCATAATACCAATTCTACAGGTGAGTAATCACAGAACTGTATTTTTTTTCCTCTTTACTTGTGCTTTTGGTACAATTTAAAGAGCCAGTAAAGACCTTAAGTACTGTCACCCCTGCAGCATGACTTCATCCCCTTCTGAGCATGCCCTCCCAAAAAGCCAGAAACCAGGCAGTCAATACTTACCACCTCCATGTCCCTTCCCTATTTATGTGACCACGACGGGGTCATTGTGCACAGGCCTGAACCGCAATGGTTGCCAGGGGTCAGGTATATGGCAGCAGTAAGAGGGAATACGGTTATTGTGCTGATCTCAGGTGTGCCAGGAGGGGATGCCCACCATGGAACAGGGATAAGCGTAACTAAGGTCTTTTTTGAATGTCATTTCTCTTTAACTGTATCCGTTGGCAATAATGACAATTCAGGAGTTGGGAACACAGCAATTTCGGGTAATGGTACATTTTAATCTGCTGTTGGGTACTAAAAAATGCAGCCCAAATGGGTGTCTCTGTGTTTGTATGTGAAAGAGACTACTACATACTAATCAACTACATGACATTTAATCGACCCTAGACTAGACAAGTATTTGTTTTTGTTTTTTTTTTAAAGATTGTTTTATGTGTTAGACTTAAAGCGGACCTTCACCCTGAATAAGAGTCTATCTTATATGTTTCCTACACCCTGTACATACAGATTTCCCACATTAATAATCATCCTACCTGCATCTACTGCATGTTATGAACCTTTAACCCTTTTGTTGCCAAGCACGTAACACCTACGTGCTGGCTTGGCTGGGCCTTAAGTGCCAAGCCCGTAGGTGTTACGTGCTTGACTTTGATCGCTTCTAGTTTAAAAAATAAAAATAAAAAATACTCACCTGACCCCTTGTTGGATCCGGCCGGGTCTCCTCTTTAATTTGGTGCCATCCGATCCCCCGTGGGGGGTCGGATGGCTCCAGGAGAGCCCCCGGAATAGGCCGCCCCCCCCCCCCGCTTCTGCAGCAGCAGCTGCTAACTGTAAAAAAAAAAAAAAAATAAAAATGACATTCACTTACCTCCATGTGCGCTGGCTCCCGCTGTCCCTCCTCTTCACCTGGGGGGCCTCCGATCCCCCCCCAGGACTTACCGATCTTCAGGAGGGAGCCTGGGAGGCTCTCTCCTCTCTTCTTCAAGATGGCGACCGCCATCTTGCCTCTAAGCCCCGCCCCCTTGGGGGCGGGGCTTATGACGTCATCCCGGTCCCGATCACCGGCTTCAGCTTTCTCAGCTTCTCAGATGCCGGTGATCGGTGCCCTGGAAGGAGGTGACAGGAGATCCTCTGATCTCCTGCCTTCTCCTTCTCTGGATGCCGATCACAGGCATCTGTCAGCTGAGCGGCGAGGGACAAGAGCTTGCAATCGAAGGTAAGTACAGTAAAAAAAAATTATTTTTTTTTAATAAAATACTTTTTTTTATTGTGTGGTGTTTTTTTTTTTACAGTTAACCCTTTGTGAGCTGGTAAGGGGTCCATGAGACCCCTTATACCAGTTCACATGGCTGGGGGGGTGGCATTGCCATTAACCCCCGCACCCCCATTACCTGCCTCCCCAAAGGCCAGGGGGGGGCAGAAGAGCCCGGGCCCACATAGGCTATGTGGGCTCGTAGGCTGCAGGGTGGGGGGGCCACCAAAGCTGGCCCCCCCACTCTGTGCCTACAAGCCCCCATAGCTGGTCCCGGGCTGGTTACTTTGGGTAAGGGGGACCCCACGTCATTTTTTTTTTGGATTTTTAAGGGTTTTTAACCCTTAAAAATCCAAAAAAAAATGGGGTCCCCCTCCCCGGGAAGGGGGACCCTATGTCATTTTTTTTTTTAATTAACCATTTGTCATCCAGCAGCTATAAAAGACTTCTGGGCAGGAAAGGGTGTCTACCTATACATATGTGGTATCGCTGTAAGCGGGAGAAATTGGGGTTTCTCACGCAATAAGATTTTATTGACAAACTTACATTTTTTATTACAAAAAAACTCTACAAATTGTAAAAAAATATATTTTTTTTATTTTTTTTCACACATTTCACCCAAAAATGTTGAGAATACACCTAAAAAACACAAACAAGACATTTCATGTTAAAGCCCAGACTCTGTTGAAAAAAACAATATATAATTTTCCTGGGAAATCCCTGGAAATCCCTTCGAAAATGACAGTTGAACATGTGTAGCGCAAAACAGTCAAACTCAGTCTGGCAACAGGGAGTGGCAAATGCTGCAGGTAGGCTGGCAGCGAAAGGGTTAAACATCCAAGATGGCGACTCATGGAACATCAGGCAGCCTGCAAACAGGAAGTGCCTTCTGAGTGTGTCGCTCTGCATTCTGGGACTGCTGACCTTTTCCTGACCCCAGCTCTGCTCTGTCTGAGCAAAGCACAGCTATAACCCCACCCCCTGCACTTTATCCCGCTCTCCTCTCAGTAAGTGTGATGCTTCTGAGTCAAGATGGCGGCGCCCGTATCCTAGAGTCCTGAACAGAGTTGCAGCCCGGTGGGGGAAAGAATAATAAGTAAGTGACTAAAAACATAAAATATATTAATTTTAGATGCTGAGGAATCGTTTATTAGGGGTTTGGGCTTTTCAATAAATCATAGTGAAGATCCGGTTTAAATCTCAACTCTGACTGACCCCATTCAGAAACTTTTGACGTGACTATACAGACATTAAATGTATGCATCCAAATAAAAACAAATCAGAACAATGGCGGTGAAGCTAGAAATTCCCCACCCAAACACTTCTTTTAGTCCCAGGCTTACTTACCTGGTGGTAGATGTAAAGCAGCAGTTTCTTTATTTTCAGGCTTCGTTCTGTGCATGTTTTCTGGCTGCATAATTCTGTCTTTTTCCTGTCCCTGAGTAGAGTCTGTCCACCAAATGTAACAACGTGCTGCCTGACATTCTCTGAGCCCTCCCTTCCCATTCCCTTTGCCTCATTTGCATATCCCCCTTTAGCCACTGTCCTAGACGGGCAGCCTTCCCAGCCAAGCTAGTGCTAGCTAGTTAGTATACACACAATGGCTTATAGCCCTCTCCTATGCTAATGTACTTATAGTCCTCTGTATGCGGCCACACCCACCTCCCAGAATTTTCTGAAACCCAACACAAGGTAAAAATTAGTTTTCTCCGCTTTGGGGGCTCTGTTTCTAAACAGTTGAAAAAATGGAGACATTAGCTTTAGGGCAATTTATTTTGTTTATTTACCCACCTGGACAATGACATTTAAAGAGGAATTTGGAGCCTTTTGTAACCCTGCAGCCACTCCCACCTTTGTTAAATTGGACCAAAACCTGGGATTTTGACTATACCCGGTTTTGGGCCTCCGCTCACATCAAGTCATTTAAGACTCGGCTGAGAGCAAAGTCACCTCGCAGCAGGGTGCGTGCTCACAAATGCCTAGCGCGGGCATTCACCCTGCTAAAGGTATAGCAGATAGCGATCGCTGCTTGTGCATGCGCCGTTGGATTGGGGAAAAGGTGAGTTTACTGGGTGACCTGGGGGGTTTTACATAGTGAGGCATCCCCAATCTGGATGCCCCAGGGGAAGGGAATCAGGTGGCCACCTCTGGTCCACTTTAAGCCCAATTTGAGCATTCATATAATAAAACTATTCACATGATCACCTCGATCCTCCCCTGATTTTGGAGGGGGAGGGACTCTGAATGGCATCTGTGCATGAGCTCAATCAAATGGGACAAGGTGTATTCTTGAAAAGCAGCACTGAGCATAAATCTAATCTTGAGGCAACATAAGTAACGGAAGTGGGGAAATCTCTGTGATATGAAAGGTGTTTTGGCAGATCTTAAGAGGCAGAATTGTGGAATGTGATTTGATAAAGGTATCAAACCATCAATCCATGGTTTTGCACTGGACAAATGGTCGAGTGGAGTATTCGAGTTCTAACCTTACCCATTAGTTTTAAGTCAAGATTATGGCACCAATCCACTAGTCAAGCTAAATTGACAACTTTTTGATAGCAGGAGCTTATTCCAGCCCGAGTCTTTGGAAGCTGCAGAATGCATCTGTTTCTCCAAGTGGTCTTCTAAGGTCGCACAAAATTCGTATATGCAGATGTTTTTAGCTGGCTAGGCTTCACATTGTGGCAACATTTTGAACATCCTGACTCACTCAGTCTGGCCTTTTCTGGGAGACTAGTCTAGATTCCTGATCCCCAACCTGTGGTTTGGGAACCTTATGTGGGAACCTTTGTGTCTGAGTGATTGTCTGAGGCAGACTGAATCGCCAGACAGGTTGAGATGTTTGTTGGCTTGCCCATGCTTGGTTTCCCAGTCTAAACATGTGGAGAACCCAAGTTGCAGAAATTGGTAAGCTTGCAAACTAGTCAATATTCAAGTATTTTATGGAGCAGGGGGTACATACAGTGCACTTATTATTTTGAGGGAATGGGGGGTTATCACACACACTAACAATGCCCAGAGACCATAGGGAGATCTGAGCAAATGCCCAGTTGGCCGCACTTCTTTGGGGCAGTCTGGGTTGCTACCTTTACTAACACTCCCATCCAATTCCTGGCCCCCCATGCCCTTTCCCACTTTACCCACTCACCCAAGCAACCCCATGTCCTTCCCCTAATGATTTAACCTCGACCTTGAAGCACAATGGTTGACTGGCCAGGAAGCATCAGAGATGCCACTGGCTGGTCATGTGTAGGCCAGGTGCTAGAAAAATCCAGGCAGATTTTTGTCTCCAGTCCGCCACTTAAAACACCCCTTACAGGTATATACGCACATTGTAAACAATGTGACCCCAAACTGGTTTGAATGTGGCCGTGTGAACGTTGGAGAACCCTGCGATAGATGAATCTTCAAAGCTTTCCCCCCATAACCCATGGCTCAGGAAATGAAGCATCTCAAACTTGTGAAATGCTGATTACACTTCTGAAGAGCAACAGAAGAGAAAACAGCTTGTGACCGTTGAGAAAGTGTAAAATCAGTTCAATAATTCTTGTAGAAGTCTACTGCGATTACAGCGCGACCAGCAAAGGCTTATCGCCATTGTTTAATGTCCTAAATTACTTCCCAAAAATTCGCATAGACTCACAAAGGCCCTTAATCTGCCTGAAATCAGATTCCCCGCACAATGTTCCACAGTAATGAGCAGTGTTTATCTGGACATAATGGAAAATCACATTATCTGCCGCTCACTTGTTCCATGAATAGCGCTCTCCCCACTACATTTGTGGACTTAAACAATAATGCCAACATTGTTATCAACAGGGTAATTGATTTTACAATTCCTAAACTTTACATAACTGCTTGTTAATGAAGTGCTCAAATAAAGGCGTTACATGGTTAAATATGAACTCATTGTTTGAAAGTGATAACCGCTTGATACTACAAAATAGCGGTAGATTGCTTCTTAAGAAGAATGACTAAAAACATAAACTATGTGGTTAGTAGTTCTGATGTTTAAACAAGTACATATAACAAGCGCATACAAGCACAATAAAATGGTCCAGTAATACAATTCCACAGAATAATACTGGATAGCGAGAGGAGGGGTCACTGATACATGTTGCATCAACACTCTTCTGGCCCCGCTTGTTTGTTTATTTTAATGGAAGAAAGAAGAATCAGGGTTTTGATTGTACCATACTGCCTAAAGCAGACCAAGCATTTTTTTTCTTTACTCACCTTCGATACAACATAGATCACATGTCCTTCACTGATCACCACCACAATGATCGGTGGAAGCTGGGTGTGAAGGCAGGGGATTTGCAAACCAATAAAATGGTGGTGTGCCAAGTACTGTGGGGCGTGTTGGTAAGATACTTCTACTTCATAAGTGCTGTTTTTCCTGGTGCTTCTTACACTGACGAGTTTACACTACTATAGTAGTGCCTTTGGAGTGTCCTATGGATCTCTTTTGGCCACCCCTTAAGTCCCTTCTTCATTGCAAATATCACCTTCTTCCATCTTAATCGGAGGATGGGGATTTTACACTGGGGCATTCTACTATCATGGTCTCTCCTATGGAAGGATTCAGTTCCCATAGCCTTAGAAATTAATTTCTCTTCACATTTTTAGGTAGTGGCTCAGTCTTCCTTATACTGGCCACCTCCTTCTGCTGTGTATGCAACAGCCAATTATATAAAATGTGCCGCAACTAATTGTCTGAAATCTAAACTAACTTTTGGTAACTTTTTGTTTTCTACATAGGGATTGAAGCCAGTTTTGTAAATGTATGTTTTATGCGTGATGGCTGATCATCATCCTTCTCCACTGGATAGCACCCCGCTGCTAACAAGTGATATTCCTCTCCTTCCTACACCCATTGTCAATGGAGATGGAGGCCAGCAGGTATGATGAGATTCATTTTTGTACCTGTATTTTTTTTTACAAATGTTGATTTAAAAATGTGAAATTTAAAAAGCTTGGGTTATATTAAGGGAAAACTCACTTTGTCAGGTTTTGTCTTGTTCTGCATTTTTGTCTTCCTATTCTGGAATGTAAAATAAACTTGTGTTAGGATTGTGCCCACAGACCTGTGATTTACTTACCAGCATGCTGCTTCCAAGTTTCTTATATTCCTGTCTGTCTGGGATACAAACGTGGGCATGGCTTTCTTGGCCTTGAGTAAAGTCCTTTTAGTATAGCTGTTTCCTACAAATCCCAGAAGCCTTCGACTGTCAAGGGTGAGCTCCCCTGCCCCAACAAAGCAGTGTCAGAAAAACTTGGCAGCAGTAATGAAATGGATCCCTCCCCAGGTGAGAAACACTGGCAGTAACACTTTAGCTACTGGATCACAAGACTGTGATCCCCCCTCATCTGAAGAAGATGAAGCAGCAGGAATGTGACGCATCACATCAGGCAATCAGATGATCTGTGGACTTGGGCAAGGACCTGTTCCTAAAGAAGTAAAGACTGGGGCCAACTGGGAAGTTTATGAGTTGCATAGGGTATAAGGTCCCCAAGGTTCCTGCGGATGTTCTTGAATTGCTTCTGCTATACCAGGTCCCTGAAATGACACATCTCTGCTGCTCTACCCTAGCAATAACTGCATCATCCTCCATTGTTCCTGGTTATGTTTGGCATGCATAGCCAGAGGGCCATGTTGGTTACATCATCACATCATATTGGCTCTCAATCTCTGGGATCTGACAGAACTGAATTAAATCAAACCAAATCTTCTCTGTAGGTGTCTCTTTCATTTTGTTCACAACTGTGTGCAAGTTAATCTTGGTCAATAGAGAGCACCACTATCTTTCAAGTCGACATATTGACCAATTTATACTCTCATTCAGAATAATGTTTTACAGTGCAGGTCTGTTTTGATGCGATACAAGCCTATCACCAGGCCTAAGCAACCAACTGCCCTGACCACTTCAGATCAGTTGCCATGATATTAGTGCATACTATTTGTGACCTAATTTTTTCTCTACCCCTTATCCTCTAGTTTGTAAGCCCAGAAAGACAGGGTCCACTCTCCTAGTGTCACATCTGTCATAATACTCTTAGTACTACCTGTAGGTTGTTATTTGTTTTACCCTGTTTGTAATTACTACTTTGTACAGCAGCATGGAATATGATGCAATTTTTAATAATTGTTTAATCCCCTCATGACCCCCTCCTCATAACTGTCACACTTTTTCTGGGCTCCGGCATCCCATCTTCATTTCTCTGAAAATGTGTATTTGTTGACTCATCTAAATAGATGAGTTTAAATAGTGCTTTTGAAGGTTTTAAGGGTTAGAGATTGGCAAATTGTTTTGGGAAGGGTGTTCCAGAGGAGTGGAGCGGCCCGGCACATGCGATGTCCTGGAAACGAGATTAGGAGGAGCTGCTCAGAGTTGAGGACAGGAGGAGCTCATGGACAGGTTGAATGGGTTGGTATCTTTGAACTACCTATGAGCTGTAGATGGCTTTGTAGCTAGGGTTGACAGTTTAGACTGAATCCAGTCAGTGGCAGCCAGTGAAGGGATTGAAAGAGGAGCAGCACAGGAAATGCAAAAATAGAGGTGGATGAGAACAAGCAGCAGATTTGAGAATAATCTCAGCGTTGAGAATACTGCAGATGGAGACGAGCGGTCTCCATCTGCAGGTAGACTACAGAGGAGTGTGTTGCAGTAGACAAGTTGGAAGTCAGGGCATGCCTTAGAATTTTACTGGTTTTAGGTGTGAGGAAAGGTTTTGCCCATGTTATGTTTGAAAAATCGAGATAACATGAATGAGGAGATGCTGTTGGGCAGTTCGGAGCATGATACAGGGATGAGAGATCTGGGCCCAAGAGGTAGATTTGAGTGTAAGCAGCTGGGCTCCGATGCTGCAGCAGCACCTCCTCCAAAAATAGATCTGCTTCATTGTAATATGCACCTACTTTTTGTCCCCCATCATACATGGTTCTTTGCCTGATTTCTGCTTTAGCTGTTGAGGCAGCCCAAATCCGACCCCCCCAGAGTGATTGTTAAAAGAGACCTAAAATCAGTTTTGGCTGGAAGTCTGCTTTACAGGCCTTACTGAGCTATCTAATATACTCCACCTGGTCTGGTGTCCATGCTCACAGATGGCACTGTTTTATGAAGATGTAATTAGTATTATATATGTGGCTAGTCTTCTCTTTCCCCAGTACAGTTCCTTTTCCTCATTTTGGTATTTGCAATCATCGTGACGTCAAGAGCAAGGTTATGATCTTGTAATAAAGGAATCCTTTCTTTACTTGGTTATTGTTCAGGCAGTTTATTGTGGCTCATGTTCCACAGAGTTTTGAATTTAATTTGGCAACAGCGGACTGACGTTCAAGGTATCACAAATTGCATGTGAGTGGCTACAATTCAGTTTCCCTGTTTCAGATTCATGGCTTTATTATATGTTACACTTTAAATAGATCTGGCTGTGTTCACCTGCTATGTCCAATTTCTTTTGCTGAGATGTAACAAGCAGAGCCAGCCAGCGATATTGCAATCAGCAATGTCAGATAGGCCTATGTTAGGTCGGAGGGTGGTCTGTAGCTGAGGGTGTAGTGCTGCTTTAACAGTTAAGCAGATCAAAACCTGGGATTTTCTCTATCCCAAGTTTTGAGCCTTGTCCCGCTGTGTGAGACCCCCCCCCCGGATCGCGTAAAAATGTACCTTTCCTAAGTCCAGCAGTGCATGCGTGGGCTCTCGTCCAATCAGCGCAGTATGCTGTACATATTAATGATCGGCACACAGCTCTGTTTAGACACAGAGCTCACCATTTGGGAGTGAAAGTGACTGCTTCCCCAGTCCCCTTTAGATTGATTGGGGCACAATCCTGCCCTCAGCCTGTCCAGATGGCTGGTCACAGGAGCGTGCCTCAGCCCAGAGATGTGGGATGGTCACACAGCATCAAAATTTGGGATTCCCCAGAGGAAGCCCAGTAGGCAGCCCTGCATCCTTTCAGACTGCGCTCCTGTGTCCAGCCTATCCGACTGGCTGGATGTAGGAGCGTGCCTCAGCCCCAGGGATGCGGGCACGGCCTGTGAATTGGGATGCCCTAAGGGCAATTACTTGGCTCAGGAGTTTTTCTCCAGGGCCACCCACTGCAGTGATAGTTTGTGTTCCAATAACTGCTTGCTCATGTGACTCCATTTAGCCAAACAGAACAGGCCCCCTCAGGCTTTGGATGTCCCTCTTCTCTGGTGGCTGAACACTTCAGGTTCTGTAGAAATAGGAAGTGAACACCACAGAATCCTTTAAAGTGGACCAAAACCCAGGATAGCTAAAAGTTTGACTATCCTGGGTTTTGGTCCCAGGTCCCCAGAACACCCCAACAGACTCTGTTTCTGGTCCCACGGTGCATCTAAGAGCAGTGGCTCTGACGGCCGCATCCCACGCCTCCTTCTAACAGGGAGCGTGCATGCGCCCGGGGAAAGGGCACTTTAAGAGTTTGTCCACTTTAGTCCACTTTAAGAGTTTGGGCTTGAAAAACAAATTCTCTCAGGGGGTAGAGGTTCAGCCTAGCGTCTGGTCGCAGAGATTATCAACATGGGAATAGCTAGTATAGGATATTCTGTTGCATGGACCTCTGCACCATCCCAGTTTACAGATGCTGGCTTTGATGACATGAATCCTAGAAAAGAAAGAGAAGGATAAGGGTATCTCCTCCCCTGTCGTTTGCTTTCTATCTGGGACAGAAAAACTCAGCCATTTAACTCCAAAAACCAGAGAACCTTTTTTTTAGGCGTCTGGGTTTCCTCCTGTTCATATTCAACACTAAGCATTCTGTAGTTACAGGCCTGTCTGTGAGAAACATTGAGGATGTGGATTTCTTCCCTGGCTTTTTTTGTAGGAAGTCTTTGCCCTAGTCATGCAGTTGCAGTCATAAGTGCTCTTTCACATTGTGTGTTTCTACCACAGCCAACTATATTGGTATGTACTGTGATGTGCCTGTGTGCCACAGTTTGCTGATTCCTGTTCTCCATCAGGCATGAGGAGGACCTGGCATTGGCGGGGGCATGAGGAGGACTTGGCACTGGCGGGGGCATGAGGAGGACCTGGCATTGGTGAGGTCATGAGGAGGACCTGGCATTGGTGGGGTCATGAGGAGGACCTGGCATTGGCGGGGGCATGAGGAGGACCTGGCATTGGCGGGGGCATGAGGAGGACCTGGCATTGGCGGGGGCATGAGGAGGACCTGGCATTGGTGGGGTCATGAGGAGGACCTGGCATTGGCGGGGGCATGAGGAGGACCTGGCATTGGCGGGGGCATGAGGAGGACCTGGCATTGGCGGGGGCATGAGGAGGACCTGGCATTGGCAGGGGCATGAGGAGGACCTGGCATTGGCGGGGTCATGAGGAGGACCTGGCATTGGCGGGGGTCATGAGGAGGACCTGGCATTGGTGGGGGCATAAGGAGAACCTGGCATTGGCGGGGGCATGGCGAGGACATGAAGGAGATCCAGCATTGGCGCAGGCTTGAGGAGGACCTGGCATTGGCGGGGGCATGAGGAGGACCCAGCATTGGCGAGGGCATGAGGAGGACCCGGCATTTGCGAGGGCATGAGGAGGACCCGGCATTTGCGAGGGCATGAGGAGGACCCGGCATTTGCGTGGGCATCAGAAGGACCTGGCATTTGCGAGGGCATGAGGAGGACCTGGCATTTGCGAGGGCATGAGGAGGACCCGGCATTGGCGGGGGCTTGAGGAGGACCCGGCATTGGCGGGGGCTTGAGGAGGACCCGGCATTGGCGGGGGCTTGAGGAGGACCCGGCATTGGCGGGGGCTTGAGGAGGACCCGGCATTGGCGGGGGCTTGAGGAGGACCCGGCATTGGCGGGGGCTTGAGGAGGACCCGGCATTGGCGGGCGCTTGAGGAGGACCCGGCATTGGCGGGCGCTTGAGGAGGACCCGGCATTGGCGGGGGCTTGAGGAGGACCCTGCAACGACGGGGGCATGAAAAAGACTCTGCATCAGCAAGGGGCATCAAGAGTGGCTGTGACTACTTTTTTTTTTTGCCTGGTCCTGGATTGATAAAACTGAAAGGCGAACACATTTTGGAGCCGTGCTATAGCTTCTACCTTGCACTGCAGGAAATGGAGGAGTGTCATCAGATGTGCTCTTTAAAGCAGAACAAATCCCTGTTCGGCCGGTCCACAGCAGCATGCTTTCCCCGGGGCATCCCAAACTGGGATGCCATGCTGTGTGAAATCACCAAAATTTCACAGCGGTGGCCACCTCCCCACCATCTATAGCCTGAGGCAGGCTCCCATGTCCAGCCATTCAGATGGGCTAGAGGCAGGAGTGCTCCCCAGTCTAAAGGCAAACTGGGGATGCAAATTTGAGATCAGCCAATTAGCGTTCTCAAATACGCACTGTGGGCGTGGCTATGGTGGTGGAAAATCAAGGCTTATTAAAAAAACGGGAAGCTGCAGTCACACACCGCAAGGTACTCAAGTGGGGGGATTACACATGGGGGGCAGATTTAAACAGAGTTTTTTGTTCCTCTTTAAGTCTTCAATCTTATGGGAGATCATGTTTTCTATTAGACAATTTTTATTTTTGGTTTTGGTTAAAAGTGTTTAGATCAGAACCCGCTCTATTATTATTTTGCCCGTTGAGACTTAAATGTTGACCAAGATTGAGATCTCTCCAGCTGTATGCATTCATCAAACATGAAACGGGTTTATTTGGAAGCATCGTTCTGTATATATTGCATTCCAAATGTCGCTGTCTTATCTGTTCCGTACACATTTTTTCTCAATGGATTCCTTTTTCTTCTCCTGGAACTAAACTCTGATGTATCATAACCGCTTTAAAGAAAAAATTTATTGTAAAACAGTCAAAGTATTTGAAATCCAGGAAAGAGAAAATAGGAAGACATTGTATGTAATGTCTTGGATGGAAATTGTGGAAATAGTGTGATACCAAGCAGAAGTTGTGTAAAGGCTTTGAGGATCTCCTATATGATTTTATGAAATACATACCACATCAGCTGCAGGGGCATGTAAATGTCAGTGTTTCTAGTATACAATTGGATGGCTATGCCAGGGAGTTAGGGATGTAGTGGGTGGTTGTTAAGGGAGTTTGAGATCAGGTCCCCTTTACAACAGAGAAAAACCTGGGAATTTAAATTTCCTGGTTTTGTTCTGTGCCCCCCCTGCTATGTGAAACTCCCCAAATCGCTCCGTAAACCTTTCCTCTGTCCAGCGGTGCATGTGTGGGCTCTCGCCCAATCAGAGCCCTTTGATGTGTTCACATCCTTAGGCAAAAGGCTTGGATTGCCTTCAATGGGGAGTGCCTGCTGGGTTTCACTCTTCAGATTCTGGATGCTTCTTAGATTCCAGGCCGGCCGCTGATGGGTTTTTTCCTATTGCATGGTACGGCCTGCTTCCAGAAGTTCTTATGTATGGGTTATTCCTCCACAAGGTGGTGCAGTGTACTGCAGAAGAGTTATGGCTCCTCCCGGTACATATAAAAAACAGAATCACCATAGACTTATCCAGTGTTCTCTCTGCAGTAATTCTGCGAAGATAGAAGATGGCTCTTTATATTGCACAGGTGAGCGGGGGAACCAAGCCTGCAGCCCTGCATGGTTATTTCCACCCGTTTCCGGACCCTCTGTGCCTCACAGCCTCGGCTGACGGATCGGGTGAGGGTAGAGGAGCACTAAGGTCAAGTGCTCAAGGAGTGCTGCTCCAAGCCGCAGACCCTGTACCACAAAGGGTAGCCGGCCATAGGCTTTATGGTGAGTCTACTAGGGATGCGGAGTTCCTGTCCTAGCTTCTGAGGGGGTGAGGTTTTGGGGAATATGTGCTTGTTCTGGCGTTTGGGGTCTCTCCCCCCCCCCATCCCTGGCCTGGGCTCTCGCCGCTGCTCGCTCGCCTTCCTCTCCCCCTCCTCGTCGTTTGTTCGGGGAAGGGGGGGCGGGTGGTAGCGGCGAGGGTGTTTTAGCTGGTTTCAAACTGTTTTGAACTGTTTTTCGTCGCGTCGACGCTTTGTACTACGCTCCGCAACGGGTGGCGCTATAACTGAGGCGGTTTTCTTCTACTGTGTGACGCCGGCGCAGTGACGTGAGCGCTGTTTTCTCGCTCTTCGGGGTGGGCGGGGCCGGAGGATGACACGTATTGCGTCATCCTCCAGCGGGCCGCCCTTCAAGGTTCCTCTGCCGGCGCCATTTTGCTTCTGCTGCGCGTCTGGGGCCCTTCTTCATCCCGGAGCTGCGGCGGTGATCCCTGTTGTCGCTTCCGCCTGTGGTCTGGCGGCTGGTGCCCTTGCCCTGCTTGGTCCGTGAGTCCCCTTCGGGTGTTTTTGGTTTCCTTGGGGCATGTGCTGCGGGATGCTTATGTGTCTTTACTTATGTCTTTCAGGCGGGACAACTGTGGGTTGTGGTTTCTCCCAGTCCTACCCCTTACCCTCCCTCATCTTCCCTTACTGGCTTCTGGGGGCATCCCTTGGGGGGGCATCCTGGGTGGCTTTTATTAGCCCTTACCCTGTGCTGGCCTGTTGCGCCTGTGTTAATCACCATATGGAGGCTTCTGGGGATAGCGTGCTTGGGGGTCCTTCGGGGCAATTCCGGCTGTTTTCCATGTGTGGGGAATCCCCTGTGAGTAACAGTGTCACGGTGTGCGTGCCATGCGCCCAAGGTATCATTGCGGCCCAGGCTGGACTGCCCGCTTCGCTTCCCAGCTCTGCGCCTCCTTCGGCATCGCCTACCCCCCCCACGCCTGCATTTATCCCCCAGTGAGGGGGATACTAGGGGGGGGTCACAGTCTGATCTGGCACTGCGTGTGGCCAGTATTGAAAGGCAGCTTGCCAGGCCTGTTCCACGTAAGGCCTCTGGCAAGAAGTGGCACCTGGCTCCCGCGCTCTCCCTCTTTCCTGAGGAGGATGAGGGACCTGATGCTTTTGTTGGCCTTTACCCCCTAGAGGAGGGGGAACTCTTTCACGACTCTGACTGCTCTGGGGACCAGCAGCAGGGTTACGACAGTGACCCTGGGTCTGCGTCTGGGGAGGACTCATGGTTCCCTGAGGATGCTGATAGTCTGTTGGCTCACATTTTTTAAATCTTGCACATTGTCCCCCCTGAGGTGGCTAAGAGGAAGCAGGGTGAGCTCTTTCGTCCTGATAAACAGTGTCTGGAGTTCCCTGCGCAGAGTCATTTCACTAATATGGTGCTCAAGGAGTGGGAATGTCCTAGTAGATTGCCTGCGGTGCCCAAAGAGTTGGATAAGAGGTATTCTTTTCCTGCTGACCTGGTCAAGTGATGGTCGTGTCCCCCTGAGGTGGACGCTCCCGTTCTAGGGCTGTCCAACACCTCGGTCATGCCTTCCCCTGACACTACTACACTGCGGAACAGCGAGGACCGGCGCATGGATCAGCTGGCCTGCCATGCTTTTACATGTGTGGGGGCTGGGCTGCGTCCGGTCTGCGCTGCTTCCATTACAGCTATTGCCCTTAAGAAACAGCTCAAGCATCTCCTTGATGGCGCTACGGCTGGTAACTGGGGGGGAGGATTATAGGTCCCTTTTGCTTTGCTCTGATTTTGTTGCCTTTGTCCTTACTGCCATGGATGATGCGGTACGGCTGTGTGGTAGGGCCTCTGCCCTTTTGGTGGCTATGCGCCACTCTGTTTGGCTGCGTCAGTGGGCGGCTGATGCTGCCGCTAAGAAGGCTCTCACTGTGCTCCCCATTTACGGGGCTGCGGCTCTTTGGTGAGCGTCTGGATGTTCTAGTCAAGGATGGTAGGTTGCCTCAACGTAGGAGGCAGCCTCAGCCTTTTCGGAGGCCCTCCTCTTCCCTCCCCTCCTTTCGTACTCCCAGAGGAGGTTGTGGCTCCCTCTTCTCGGGTACCCGCAGGGATTCTTGGGGCTGTGGCAGATCACGTGGTCGTCCCGGTCTCTCATGGGGCCCCAAGCCCAAACCTTCTCCCAAGCCCTCTCAAGCATGTGGAGGCGCCCTCACCCATCCAGGTGGGGGGGGGGGGGGGCGGCTTCGGCTCTTTGCTCACGTCTGGAGGCTACGCGTCTCAGACCGGTGGATTCAGGAGGTGGTGTCCTCCGGTTACAAGATAGAGTTTGCAGCCTGGCCGCCCCCAAGATTCATAAGATCCCGGATGTCTCAAAACCCTCTGTCAGCTCAGGGTTTGCGCCTTGCGATTCAACGTCTGTTGGAATCGGGAGTCATTTGCCTGGTGCCTTCCCAGGAACGGGGTCGAGGTTTCTACTCCAATCTGTTCACGGTCCCCAAAAAGGACGGGTCCCTGAGGCCCATCCTGGACCTGAAGGGTCTCAACAAGTTTGTCAGGTTCAAACACTTTTGCATGGAGACTCTACGCTCGGCGGTCAGTACCCTGCGCCCGGGCAACTTCATGACCTCAGTGGACATCAAGGATGCCTACCTTCACGTGCCACTCTCGAGTCCTTTGGTTGGGTGATCAACTTTCCCAAGTCTTCACTGTCTCCATCTTTGGTGAGGTCTTTTCTGGGCATGACTCTGGATACCTCTCAGGTCAAGGTATTCCTGCCTCAGCAGAAAGTGGAGGGCCTTCAGTAGCAGGCACAGACTCTGCTCTTGTGTCCCCATCTTTCCATCCGGCAAGGGATGCAGTTCGTGGGTCTGATGGTGTCCTGCTTCTAAGCGGTCCCCTTTGCTCAGTTTCACATGAGACCTCTTCAGTTGCACCTTTTTGTCAGTTTGGGATCAGGACCCTGTGTCCCTGGATCAGGAGCTTGCTCTGTCCCCCCTGGCCAGACAGTCCCTTTCGTGGTGGCTGGACTCAGGGAACCTTCTAGTGGGCAGGACCTTTCTGCCCGTGCTGGGAGACTGTCACCACGGATGCCTGTCTGACCAGTTGGGGGGGCTTTTGGAAGTCTCAAGGAAGTGTCCCCGATACTGTCTTAGGTGGAAGAGAATGTCCCTTGCACCTCGGCGGTTTATTTTCTGGGGGTGGAGAACCAGGAGGCAGACTCCCTGAGCAGGGGGACGTCTCGGCTGGGGGAATGGTCCCTCAGCAACAAGGTATTTCACTCCCTGTGTCACCGTTGGGGTCTGCCAGATGTGGACCTGTTTGCGTCCTGCCACAATCACAAGCTTCCCAGGTTTGTCTCCCTGTCACAGGACGCTCTGGCCTTCGCCACGGATGCGCTAGCAATGCCTTGGATGGAGTTTCGGCTCCTCTGTGTTTCCTCCCTTCCCTCTACTGGGCAGGGTGCTGCTCAAGTTAGCCCAGGAAGGGGTACCAACCATTCTGGTGGCCCCCTGTTGGCCAAGGAGGGTGTGGTTCACAGACGTCGTGCAGTTGGCATTAGATCAGTATGCCCTGCCCAAGGATCCAGATCTGCTTACTCAGGGACAGCTGTGCCATCCCAATTTACAAACCCTGGCTTTAACGCTTGGCTGCTGAAACCTCCATCGTGATGGTTAATGGTTTGCCGGCTTCTGTTGTTGATACCATGATTAGAGCTAGGAAGAAGTCCTCGTCCTTTATCTACTACAGGATCTGGCATGCTTGCATTGCCTGGTGTGAGTCCAAGTCTCTTCCTTGTCGGGTGTTTTCTATCCCCAGGATTCTGGAATTTTTGCAACATGGTTTGAATTCGGGCCTTCACCTTGAACTACCCTCAAGGGACAGGTGTCAGCTCTGGCAATTTTTTTTTCAAAGATCCTTTGCCAATCACCGGTTGGTTAAGACTTTTTTCCAGGGAGTTACTCATGTGCGTCCGCCACGTAAACCTATGCTACCGGTTTGGGACCTGAATCTGGTGTTGTCTGCTCTGCAGGGTCCTCCCTTTGAGCCTATCCGTGGGACAACTTTGCCCATTCTGACTCTTAAGGTGGCCTTTTTGGGGGCCATTACTTCTGTCAGGCGAGTTTCTGAGCTGGCGGCGCTTTCAATCAAACCTCCTTATTTTGAAAGGCTTAAGCAGGATTCTTTGCCTAAGGTTATGTCTGCTTTTCATCTCAATCAGGACATTGTTTTGCCTTCTTTGTGTCCTAACCCTGCTAATTCCAAGGAGCGGATCCCTCACTCTTTGGATGTTGTTAGGGCTCTGAAGTTTTATTTGGTTGCTACGGAGTCTTTTTGTTCTTCCTGCTGGACCTAGGAAGGGTTTGCCTTCTGCTAAATCCACTATCAGCAAGTGGATCCGTCAGGCGGTGGAGCAGGCCTATTCTGCCAGGGGGAAGGTCCTCCTTGTTAGGCCGCAACTTGGTCTTCTGTTCATACTTTTTCCAAGTTTTACAAGGTTGATATTAAGGCCTCAGCTGATGCTGCTTTTGGCCGCAAGTTACTTCAGGCGGTAGTGGTTTGAACGGCCTGTTGTTACTCTTTTGGGATCCCACCCTACTTTAAGGACACTGCTTTTGGATGTCCCGCACGTAAGGACTTCTGGAAGCAGGCCGTGCCATGCAATAGGAAAAAGACAATTCTGTGAGTACTCACCTGTAGAATTGCTTTTACTATGCGTGGATTTTTCCCTCCCTCCTTCACTTCTCATCTACCTTCCTAAGCTCAGCTGATCAGAAGTTATTTTTGTCCATTTAAAAAAACTGTGATGGCCTCAAATGCTTTAAATGACACAGCTATGCACAAAAAGCACCAAACTCACTTGCCCCATCTGCATGCATCATCCGGAATCATTGTCAGCACTTACATTTAGTCCTGCATCCACTCAAAGCTCAAACTTTGCCTCACCAATTTCCTCCTGGTCCCAGCCTTGCTGTTGCCTGGACCTAAACCAAATGCTCTGCACCATAGGTTATGTTGGTTAAGTTCAAGCCCTAATGTCCCATTAACTGGAAAGTGGACCATAGAACCTCTTTACTAGTAGTGCAAGGAAGAGAAGGACAAACCATCAGGGATTGAGCAAGATCCTCAGATTGGTACCTCTACAGAAAATGTACTACTAACTGAATATTACATGGTGAAGAAGACCTCATTTACTCCAGTGACTATTGAAACTTCCCAAACCTGGTTTTGGGATGCGCATCCAGCAACTTTTGATTTGAAAAAGCCTGAAATTGGTAAAACTTCTCAGCATCTTTGCACTGACTCCTAGACAACACTGCATGTCTGTGACCACCAGTTGATATTGAGATTTGTGGGTATGTGTGCACTTCCATCTTGTAAGCCCTACTGGCGGCCTTCAATGATGTATGGCAGCTATCTTGGCTACTGCAGGGCTTGCACAGGTTGCGGTGTCAGCCCTGGCTTCCCTTCATCAAGAGATGGCTGGGTGCAGGCACGCATGACCGGAGCGAGACGCCCCCACTCCCAGCGCTGTGGCGGCACAGTGGACAAACAGAGTTCCATGCCCTGTATTATTATACTTGGCATAGAACTCTAATTGGACAAGAGCAGTGCATATGGCGCAAGATCGCTGGTTGGGTTGGTATATGGGTTGAATAGCAAGATTTACACAGCTGAGCGTCCTAAATGAGTATATCCCAGGGAAATGGAACAAAACCCCGGATAGTAAAAATCCCAGGTTCAAAACAGGAAAAAGGAAATCCTGTAGTTGTGGTCCCCCACTGTAGTGCAGTGAAACAGACTGAGGGTGCCCTAGTATGATATATTACTTCACACACTCCACTAAGTCTTTTCACAAGGTTCACGTGGTCTGCTTCAACATCTGAAGCAAAGAAATAAAGTTGTCTTTTGTCACCCCTTTTTGTGAACTTTATTTAATAGCATTGTGGAAATATTCTTAAGTTTTGGGGTCTCACAGGGCCCTTCTCTACAGGAACAGAAACACCTTTCTTGTTTGTGTTTCTTGAGCAAGGGGCCCTGTAGAACCCCGAAACGGGGAATATTAACACAACCGTATGGAATAAATTTGATGGAAAGAGTGCCAACACACAATTTAATTTACTGAGGCAGCCCAGTACAGACGGGCCTTCATAAAATTCAGTAAGAATCCTAATAGCAGCCCCTGCAGCAAGAAGGCAGCTTCTGCTACTCGCCCCTCCCTCTCGAAGCTCCACTTACCCACCAGCTCCACTCATCACCCCCTTTTTCCAGCTCCACTCTGAAAAAGGATGGAAAAGATCCCAGACGTGTGAGTTGTATGGGGCCAAGAACTTCCTGATTGTGACCCTTCTATGATGTTGTTTCAAAAGGAGGTGTTGTGAATGGAGGAATAGAAAAAACGCACTAAACTACCTTGGGGTGCCCCGCTGAACTACAGCCTAACCTGGTCTCCTGGACCGAAACCCTTGCTGGTCATCTGTGCCACATGCACAGGTTTACCAGAATAAAACATAATCTTATGAGGGTATTCACTAGAACTAAATACAGAAATTCCAAACACTTGTTTTCTGAGGTTGCAATGTCAAAGGTCAGAGCGGTAATGAATGTATTGCATTAGTATAATGATAGGAAATTATCAATTACATCCAAATGATTCACCTCATCCAATTCTAGGGGAGTGGTAATGGATCGGAGATTTAATTTGTTATGCCACGATAGTTGGGATGATGAGGCAGCAATCTCGCTCTTCAAACTCAGGGGAAAAACAGATAAATAAAGAAATGACCAAATGTTTTGGCACAATCTTTATTTTTCATATAAAAAAAGAGGATGCGTCAGCTTAAGCAATTTAAAGTGGACCTGAACCAAAAAGCATCCACCACGACTGTTTTGTGCTGCAGAACATAGAGATTGGACTAAGCTTAACCAACCCACAGTCTTTATAGAAAGTCTGATATCCAATCATACTGTAGGTTTGGAGGGAGCAAGCACAGATGCTTACTATAGGCTGCAGGTTAGAGCAGGAGAGCACAGATGCTCGATATAGGATTGAGGGCTAGACACTATACACTGTTGGTTAGTGAGGCTCAGAGCAGATTATATAGAAGATTGTTGGTTGAGGGCCAGCAGGCTCTCTATGGAGGCTTTTGGTTATAGAGACAGATGGACTGGGACCAAAAATCATCCCAGGATTTTACTGGCCCTGGGCAGCCAATAATTGTCCCACCCGCAGTGTGCCTCCCAGCCAGTCATTGAGTGAGTTCATCAGCATTGCAGGGATAGATCGCAAGCATGGTGGATATGGTCGCTCATGGTATCCCATGGGATTGAAGCTTTAGTATTGGAGTGTTCATAATGTGGCAGGGCATGGGTATCCCCCCCCCCCTTAAATCCTTGATGGCAAGGCTATAGAATTGTGGGGGCCGAACATGTGTTTAGGGGGTAAAGTGGGAATGGGGACATACATAGGGAGGGATTCATTCACAGTTCATTCACAGTTCCTGGGTGAGATGGGCAACATGCTGGGGCAATACCCAGCACGGTATGGTATGCTGGGGCAATACCAAGTGGCTTGAAGGCCACAAATTCACACTGTGAATTCTCCCTATGTGGAAAGTGACCTTTGCTGTAGGCTATGGGTTAGGGGGCCAGACCAGAACTTCTAGGGCAGGGTGTCCTAACCATTGATAAGGCAGATACTGTCAGCTTGTGTCTCTAGCAGGAAAGACTCTGAAGGTCAACGTAGCAAAGTCAGCCTCTGTCTATCCTCTGCATTTTCAAGAATAAAGCTACAGGGAAAAGGTTAGTTTTCACACCCACCTCTTCTTTTTGTTGCCCCCCCCCCCCCCCCCCCATCTCTCCAACCCTCCAGGTTCTGCCAAAGTTGCACATGCATATTCTCCTCTGCTGGCTGTAGGCAAGGTTGTGTGGGCCTCATGTTGGCATCAAAGTACTGTCCTGTGTGAATATGATGCTGTATCTGTTCTGCGCGTTCATGCCGGCAACTGGAGCCCTGCAAGGAGCTGTTTGCAGAGGAGAAAGGCTGGCTTGTGTAAATAGTCAGGGAAATTTATGCAGAACCAGCAGATTGAGTAACCCTTCCTGGAAAGGAAGTAACACCAGAAATTCAGCTTTTTCTATTGCTGATTAACACCTCACCATTTAAAATGGACTCCTACATTTTACAAATCCACATTTTCTGCTAACCCCAATTAGCATATATACATTTTAAAAAATACATGATCTGTGTTATGAGGCCTTTCTTCCACTGAAAGGCGCATCCTGTGGAAAAGTCTGCCGTGATGTTGCTGGTGTCACTATCATTAATTACTGCTGTCACTGGTCCAAAGCATCATGATTCGTACCCCAAAGCGATCTACTGACAACTCATCTGATATAGCATTGTAGGGTAAGATATCTGTTATTGTGCAGAAGTAGCTTCCTAATGAACATATCTTTTCACAGCTGACTACCAAATAGGTTTTATGGTGAAAACCTCTGACCTCCCATTGTATCTTGTTCTGAAATTATATACCGCGTCTTTCGCCCTATAAGACGCACTATTTTCCCCCAAAAGTGGGGGGAAATGTCAGTGCGTCTTATTGGCCGAAAGTTTAAAAAAAAAAGAAGTGAAAAAAGTATACTTGCATTACATGCCTGCTGTCCCCGCTCTGTCGCCGCAACCACCTCTCATGCTGACACTTGGGTGTTTGTGTCAGCGTACACTGACACCCAAAAAGCAGTGGCGGCGACAGAAGCCAGAGCAGGGAAACAGCGACCCCGTCTTCCGGTGCTGCTACTGTCTATTTTTGTGTCCACACGCTCCGGTCTGAGAGGCGGTGGCAAAGCTGGAAGCTTGAGGGCGGTCAGACAACGTCCCTGCTCTGGCTTCCAGCTCTGCCACCACACACGCATGAGTCAGCACCCTCCAGCCCGAGAGGTGGTGCCGGAGCTGGAAGCAAAAGCGGGTCCGCGCTCTGACACACGAAAGGCAGTGGTAGCGCTGGAAGCCAAAGTGGGTCCGCGCTCTGACACACGAAAGGCAGTGGTAGCGCTGGAAGCCAGAGCGGGGACGCTGTCTGTCCACACTCTGACTTCTGCTGCCGCCACTGCCTTTCGTGTGCCTATGGGAGGGGGGAATTCCACACTGCCCATGGGAGGGGGGATGCCACACTGCCTATGGGAATGGGAGGGAGGAATGCCACACTGCCTATGGGAATGGGGTGGGGGGAATGCCACACAGTCTGTAATGGGGTGTTTTAGCACAACATTTAGTTTAGAATATTGTTTTTTTTATTTTCCTCCTCCAAATAAAGGTGGGTCTTATAGGGCGAAAAATACGGTGCTTAACATTCTAGCATCTCACTTGTGGTCCACAGTATGCATCTGTTCTACCCTGTTTATAATTTCTGCTATATAACTAAACAGTATAATAGTAATAATGAATAGGACCAACTCCAAATTGCTGTGGCCAAAAGACTGTGAAAGCTTTATGCTTTTTTGGGTCATGTTTGTCTAGTCTGCCATGTTGTTTTCCAGCACAATGCCTTGCTGGTATAGGTTATTTCAACATCTTCCCCAGTAATGATTTTCTTCTTGGATCTCCATAGTGATCTCTTTTAGTAGGTAAATTAATTGGCATGTATAGGACTTTACAATAAAATGAATAAAGGACCTTGTTACTTTGATGTTTCCCAAGCTGCTTGCTCTGCATTGTATTTTAAAATGGACATCATATCTGTGGCCACTGAAGCCTTTATCAAACCTATCTTCAATAATATATTTGAAGAAGAGAAACAATATCTCAGAAAGGTTTCAAAATCCTTTTAATCAATTACCAGTTTTGTTTCAATTAAGGGCCAATGTAGCGAAAGGGTTGTTAGCAAATGTGTGTATGTATATGTATACATTGTATTTTTTAGCTCCGTAAGACGCACAAAGGAAAAAGTATTCTGAACCTAATGGTGTGCTAAAATACCCCCTCCCAATCACACTATTACAGACCATGTGCAGAATCCCCCCCCCCCAGTCATCCTATTACAGGCAGTGTGCCTCATCTCTCATTACAGGCAGCAAGCTGCATTCCTCTATACAGTATACAATATATTTGCTAGATAAGATTTTCTAATATTTCCACCCCCCCCCCCCCACACACACACACACACACACACACACACACACACACACACACACACTGTTGGGGGGGAAAAAGTGTGTCTTATAAAGCGAAAAATATGGTGTGTGTGCGCACACACACAGTCATATCACATTATAACCACTTACTACTTTTGATGTCAGCAGTGTGTAGCACACAAGGGACGTTGCATGTAGTGTCCTGCCATGGTTGTTATGTAAGTGGTGTGATATGCTGTCTGCACACATTTCCCTCATTGCTGTTATGGGTAAATGGTTCAATTTATCAGACATTCTAAAAGGGTTAATTCAGGCCAAGGGTATCGCTTATTTTCATTGAGAAAACTTTGGAGCACCATGTGCCATTGATGAATGGACCAACATGCTACAGTGGAGCTGCTCGCCACCAAAATGAATCAAGGGCTTCCACACGCACGTCTAAAAGAATTCTGTGAACTTTACCTTGTAACAGTGCTACAGAAAATAATAGCGCTTTATAAATAATTAAGGATGATGATAATAATACTACTGACTATGGTGTTCTGAAGCAGGTGGATGGTCACTGATCCCCTGCTAACTAAGTCTCATTGGCAGAAAAGGTTTCCATTTTTGCAGCATTATGAGAATTGGACCTCCACTGATTGACAAATGGTTGCCCTCTCTGATGACACATGATTTCTGCTTCATTGAACAGATGGACATTGGGGTGTCACAGGAGAAACTACACCATGCAACCATTGCTAGAAGAACTCAAGCTGGTGAGGTCAGCGTAATGGTCTGGTAAATGTTTTGTGGCATTCCCTGTGCCCTCTCATTTATGTGGAAGGCATTATCAATTAGGGAAGAATCCATCTTTTCATTCACATACATTCATAATGATTGTCTTCCCTGGAGCAGATGGGATCTTCCAGCCACTCTAAAGATCCTCCCCCATGCACCACCCATGCTGCATATGGTTACTATGAATATAAGCTGGTGTAAAAAAGATATGCTTTTCCAAATTAAAATAAAGTAAAAACTGAAATGCTTGCTTCCAGCCACTTTTAATCGGATACCTCCAAATAAAATGTGGTTAACTGCCTTCAAAATTCACCCAATTAGTAAATAGAGTCCACCTATCTGTAATTTATTCTCGTTTTAACTACAGCTATTCTGTGCAGGCCCCAGATATTTGTTAAAGAACATTAGTGAACAAACGGCATCATGAAAACCAAGTAACACACCAGACAGGTCAGGGATAAAGTTTTGGCAAAGTGTATTGCAGAACTGGGTTGTTTTTTTTCAAATATAACATAAAGGCAAAGAGACTGATAGATCACCAGGACCAGGGGCAGGCCTGTTGTTTAATCCATGGGTTCTAGAATGCCAGCCCCTATGTCTGGTGCATCAGAATGCTTGGTATGGGGGGCATACTGCTTTGAAGAAAGCCTTTTCACAACCTCGGTAAGGAGCTTTTAAGGAAAAATCCACTTCCATGGACACCAGGGCCGGACAGCTGAAACTAGCACATCAGCTTACCTTACCGCCACCCCTGTGCCGCCGATCATCCTCCCCGAGCCCCAGTTTGTGAATCCAGAGCTATGCCTTTGGGGTTTTGGCTAGCTGGTGGCCGTGGCCTCTGTACAGCCGGCTCCCATTGAAAACAAATTAGTTCAGTGTATGGAGGCCCCCATTGTTTTCATTCATTTTATTAAACTTCGCTTTGCCTATCGCACGCACGCGTGGGTGCTCAGCCGATTCAGAGTAACACCCGCTCATTGTGCACGTGCTATCCAAAGCATTATATATATATATATATATATATATATATATATATATATATTATATAGTAGAAACGCTCAAATCCCATTCGAACTACATATCCTCTGCTGTGCTATTTATTGTTCAGATAAAGAATATTCTGCCTCTACTTGTTTGTTTCTCTATGGGAGAAAGAGATGATCTTTTTTTTAATAGTTTCACTTTATAACTTTTTATACTTGGATTATTCTGTCCTCATAATGTATTTCTAAAAAACCAAAGACCAACGCGCCTCCTACGAGTATGCCAGCTGTCATATTGTGGAGTGGGCGATTTGTCAAGCCATGCCTCACAAGGTTTTAAAATTATTGTAGGATTGGTAGCAGAAGAAATTAAACTGCGTCCCAGCCAGACACTGTCTGACAGCTCCTACCCCAGTGCTTTATGCTGATTCGGCCATTCACGTTATTTCAGCTTTCCACCAAAAGCTTTCCAAGTTTTTCATTGCAGAACTGGACTTATTGTAGCCATTGGTGCTTTCATTGTACAGATGTATGGTTATTGTTAGGTGAACAAAGAAGGTGAAAGAATGGGCAGCGTGGCATCAGGTTCCTTGTCCTATGTGTCTACTTTGTTTTAAAGCAGAGCAAAACCCATGAATTTGACTTCCCGGATTTTGTTCTGGCTCTCGTTTACTTGAATGGCTGGGACGGGAGCACGCGTATGACGTGGGGGATGTGGTAGCACGCGCACCCCCTTGATAAAGAGTGAGAGCCTCCTGATGAATGTAGTCGCAGCAGGCGGCTCTCATTGGATGTGAGTCCACGCATGCGCCATTGGAGCGTGGGAAGGTGAACTTCATGGGCTACCAGAGGACACGCGGGGCCGTGTCACAGCGTAGGATCCAGGAGGAAGCCAAGTAGCAATGTGGATGTAGAATCCATGTAGAATGGGCTTCCCTGACCAGTATGGGTGCATACTAATGATTGAATGTTGTTCCTTTTTAAAGTCATTGTCCATTTTACATTACCGGGGCCATTTCAGATAGTCCTGGTTATGCTGATGCTCACAGATTTTCTTTATTTTTAATGAGGATTCTAAGCCTTAAATATCATACCCAGAATTTTTGACTATATTTTTCCTTTCCTGGGTGTGCGCGCGTCTGCTCGTCAAGAAAGGCTTTATTGAATGTGCATAAGGGCGGTCTCTTGGACCGCCCTATCCAAAAATCAAGGCGTGATGACTTCTATGCCTCAGCCTCTATGCCTGGTGTGCCTGCAGGTGACATTGGAGGTGGGGTGGACCCCACATCATTTTTTTTTTTTTTTAACCAATGCAAACCCATAAATGCAGAGGAGAAGTGTAGAAATTGGACTGTCATATCGGCAATTCCTGGACAATTCCCTATGCAAAGGATGGACAATGCCAGCATGCCCCTCTGTGTGAAACCCTCTGGGTTCACTCCCGCTCCCACAGCAGGCCACGGCTACATCCCCAACAAGGTGTGTTAAAGCAGACCAAAACCCACCGAACTTGTGAGATACATTTAGCCATAGCCCCTGCCGATATTACCTTAGGGTGTAGAACTAGAAATGGACATTTTCGTTTTTCGAATCGTTTCCTTTCCCTCTCTGTATGATGGCAGGTGATGAGTCATTGCATTGGTGTGGCAATGACATCATTGCCACACACAACAATGGCAGTGAACAGAGGAGGCGGAGCTTTACAGCTTTACAAGGGTCATTATCTAGGATTAGAGTGAAGCAGGGGCACTAAAAATTGGCGTGTGCTCTTCATAGGGGGAGCAATTCAGGGGGCTAGTTAAAAATGTGGGTTTTGTGCCTCTTTAATATTGTATATTTCTATACAAAATTAATTTTTCTTTGATTAGGGACTCCAGACCCAACTTGGCATGTGGCCCCAGAAATGATAAGACCGACATGCATCACTTTTTGCTTTTTTCATACTTCAAGTGAGAAGTTTTTTTTTTATAACATTTTTTTATAAAAATATATTAGTCCAGGGGGGAGCTGCCCCGGTACTGTGGGAGGTGGGAGGAAGACCTGGGACAAGCGTTTGAACCTGATGATTGGGAGAAGTCCTTCGCGCTTACCCACAAACTGTCTGTGGCATCTAAGGCTCAGGAACGGAATTATAACATTTTAGCAAGATGGTATAGATGCCCTTCGGATCTTGTGAAATTTGGAGGGGCGGACACTGGGGATTGCTGGAGGTGTGGGGGTGCCCTGGGGACCATGCTGCATCTGGTGGGAATGCCCGAGGGTGAGGGCCTTCTGGGAAGGAGTGCTGGGAATCTATGAGCACCTGACACTCGAAAGGGTCCCATGCATTCCGCAAGTTACCCTCTTATCAATGATCCCAGGGTCGGTGTCAGCAAATAAGAAGGGGCTGCTGAGGCATTTACTCACGGCCGCCAGGTCGGTGATCCCCAGGCACTGGCGTACTACTGTTGTTCCGTCTTTGAGTGGTATGGGGAGGTTGAGAACATTGAGGATGGAGGAGTTGACTTTGGAGGGGGTCGAGGGGGGTACCCAGAGGTTCCTCAAGACCTGGACCATTTGGGAGGTTTCACGGGTTTCTCCTGACTTTCAGATGCTACTGGAGCGTGGGTGATGCGGGGGGGGGGGGGGGCCTGGGGGGGGCCTAACCTTCAGTGGATGCATTGGGACCTGACAGGACTGGCGGGATCTGGGGATGCGGGATGCTGGGCCCCAGGGTTCCCTTTTCCCTTTTCTCCCTTTTCCCTGTTCTCCTTCTCTCCTTTTTTCCTCCTCCCCCCCCCTTTCTTCTTGCCTCTCGCTATGTTTTCTTATGTTTGCTCTCTCTTCTTTGCCCTTTGCTTCTTCTTGTTCTCTTTTTTATCTATTTTTCCCTTTGTATTTCTCTCTATTACCACTCTCTCTAGGATCACCGGGAGGACGGGCACGGTTGCAATATATTGAAATGGCTGAGGAGACGGGCCCATGGGTGGGGGGGGTGCCCTCTCTTGGGGGTGACGATTATACTTTAGCGTGCCCGAGGGGAGCGTTGCTCGCTCGAACCCTTCTAGGCCAAACATGAATGCGATGCTTCTGTTGAACTGCTGTGTCGTTCTTGCCCTGTGGTCCTCTTTGACTCTTCTATCTTTTGTTATATATAAATTGTAAAACTTCAATAAAGACATATTGAAATAAAATATATTAGTCCAACATTTCTTTTTTCCTGGAGCCTGACATGCATTTCCATTTTATAGGCGTTTCATGGTGTTGGTCCTTTTTAAATCCTCTCTATAAGCTTAGTGGCATCTTTAATAGTTTTCTGGCAGCAAGGTGCTCCCCAATGTTTGATGTGTTGTTTTCATTGTGTGTCCTTCTAGCTCTGCATCGCTGATGGCATTGTTCTCTCTTTTCATTTTGCTCTGTGAGTTGGTTTAAGTATTTAATGTAGCGCTTTTTTTCTTGTGAAGTCATTGTGACTTATTCATATTGTGTTTCTGAGACTTGCATGTGCGTTTTGTGCTCGGGGATGCTGCTTTGTTGTTCTCGGAACAAAGACGCGTTTATCTGCCTTATACATTATTTCTAGAAGCCATTTGTCTTTTTATCATTTTTATATACATTTTGAAGCAAAAGTACATCCTGTGGCACAAGACTTCCTTTACGCTAGCTGAACACCCCTCTTTCACACTATAGTTAGGAATACTCGCCTTATCCAATGTCAGATCATTGAGCTATGGGGGACCAGAAGTTGCAGCACATGGCCAACCTCCAGTGGAGTCAACTGCAATTCTATAAATGTAAATATGTACAACTAGCTAAAACAAACAAAAGTTTATACCCCCATTAAGTATATAGCATGTGTGTTGATGTATATAGTTGTGTATATAGTGTGTTGATGTATATAGCTGTGCGTATAGCAAATGTTCAAGCTCTATGGAGAACCCCCCTTCCAAAAAGTATTCCTTGTTTGTATTCTGTACATGCTTGGCGACCAATAAAGTATTCGTATTCGTATAAGCAAACCTACACCCAATGGAGCAGAATTCCTTCAGCCTAGCTAATAACCCCCTCCATGCCCTGCAGTTAGGAATACTCCACTAATCCAGTGCCAGATGTTTGTGCTATGGAGGACCGCAAGTTGCAGGACACAGTCGTTCTACTACAGGATCAGTTGCACCTTTTAAAGCAAACCTACAGCCTGTGGGGCAAACTTTCTTAAAGCTAGCTAAACCCTGTAGACTGCTCCCTGCCCTACAATTTAATGCCAGATGCTATGGAGAACCTAAAGTAGCAGGACACATCTAATGCCTCTAATAAGAGCAATAACAGCCACCCTAGAGAGGAGGTTGGTGATGTAAGGCTTCGTCTCCCCAGGAGTGTGACAAATTGCCAAAATAAAAATTAGGTGATTAGAAACCCCCCAAAAAATGCATTTTGGGATTTAGAGTAAACCTCCAGTGTTTTTGAACCCTACCCCCTCCTTCCTCCTATGGGGGGAGTGGGGTAAAGTTGGCTGTTTGCTGCACCCACCCTAGGGAGAAGGTTGGTGATCGGCCTCGCACCATGTAAGGCTTGGTCTCCCCAGGAGTGTGACAAATTGCCAAAAGAATAAATAGGTGATTAGAAACTCCCCATTGGGGGAGTGGGGTAAAATTAGCTGTTTGCTGCCGTCATCTTTCATCTGCAGAAGATGGGGCGCTGTGTGTCAGCTGCCATAAATGTAGGACTTCCAGTTACCCCTGAGTTGCCCCATCACAGTAGCCTAATTGTATAATGGCATACTACTTTTAATGTGGAACAGAAACCATTGTGGCTGGCCCTGCAATCTAGACGATTCCAGGGGCAGCTGGCCTTCTCCAGAGCATCATAATTTTGAATTTTTCCCCTGTGTGAATTCAGATAGGAAAGTCAAAATCCCAGCTTTTGTTCCACTTTAAAGAGGAACACGACATCCAATTTTCACCTTTTAAGGGGGGGGGGGCTGTTCCTCTATGTGCCAGCATCCCTAATTGGAATGCCCCACAGTGTGTTTCCCCCCCCCCCCCAGGTTGCCCCATTCCCATCCCATGGCGCAAACTCTGAGAGAACGAGCTCGCTGATTGGCTAAGAAGCCTGCTCAGCCAATCAGCACACTTGCTTTCGCTCTGCTGATGGCTAAGCAGCTCAGTGGCGCAGAAGGGAGTCAAGTGTGCTGCTGCCAACATCCATCCCCCATCTTCTAGCTTTGATTTATCTCCGCCATCCATTCAGAAAGGCCGGGCACAGGTACATGCAATGCTACAGGTGAGAGGACAAGTTGAGTGTAACAGGGTTTCTGGGGGGTTTACACAGTTTGGGATGCCCCAAGGAGTGGAGCTCGGATGGCCCTGAAGTCCTTTAGACTCCAGGACCTCCGAATCTCTTTAAGAGAAGTCTAATTCAATTTAGATTTGCACTCTCAAAACTTTTTACTCTTTACCTCAGACCCCTCATGCACCCAGGGCAAGTATCTGCCCAATAACCTTTCCGGTCTCCTTTTCTTTGGTCTAAGTAGGATGTCATGTCCTCACTGTGTTGGCTGTCAGCAGTGTGGCCCTCCAAGTTTGGAAGCTCATGATTTGAGAATGACTCTGCCTTGAATGACTGTGTTGTTGCCTTTTAGTTCTGTAGTGCTGAAGCTGCCATTTCTGCAGGGTTACATGTTTCTTCCTTGCAGCAAAGCACAGCTTTGTTTCTGTTTCTTCCCCTATATTGGATGGTCACCTTTTAAGATTTCTCATGGTGCTGCATTGGATTGTATGTCATCAGAATTGTTCAGTGATTGGGGACTGTTATTTTTTTTTTTTTACCCCTCCGCTTAGTGATCCATGTGTGACTATACAAACAAAGCTGCTGTTCCTTCCTTTCAGGACTCTGGACAGAGCTTGGCAGGTGGCTCCAGCTTCAGTCTCCATCGCGCTGTCCTTGCAAGATACAGTGTCATGGGAGATGCCTCTCATTTACCAGATTTATAAAGACGTCCTGTCTCCATAAATACAGCTGTCGCTGCAGCCTAGAGCTCGTCCACATACTTTATGGCCGCTGCGTTTCGGGAAAAGAATCGTTATTACTTTTTTATGTGTGATAAACTGGATAAATAAATATATTTGTTTATAACACTGTTGGGGGGAAAAGTACATCAGACAAGGACCAGGGATTTGGGGCAAGGGCTGTAAATCTTTCCGGTTGCTTGCTTCTATTATTTGAATAATATATCAATGTAGGCTAACTTACATCCAAACATATGGCGTTGCTGTAAAGCTTGTGAACCTTTCAGAATTTTCTACATTTCTGCTAAAATCTGAGCTAAAACTAGACCAGGTGCAAACAGTAGATACAGAAAACCAAATCAAATGATTCAAGTCTTAGACTTGGTTGTTTATTTACTGAGGAAAAGGATCCAATAATAACATGCCTGTGATTGGCAAAAGTATGTGGCGCTTCGGGTTTAGCAGCTTTTTTAAATGCAAGGGGCGACAATCGGGTCTAAGTGGGTAACCTATTTTCATTTTAAAGCGGACCTTCACTCTGAATAAGAGTCTATCTTATATGTCTGTACATACAGATTGCCCACATTAAAAATCATCCTACCTGCATCTACTGCATGTTATGAGCCTTTAAACATCCAAGATGGCGGCTCATGGAACATCAGGCAGCCTGCAAACAGCAAATGCCTTCTGACTGTGCTGCTCTGCATTCTGGGATTGCTGACCTTTTCCTGACCCCAGCTCTGCTCTGTCTGAGCAAAGCACAGCTATAACCTTGCCCCCTGTACTTTATCTCACTCTCCTCTTCTCAGTAAGTGTGATGCTTCTGAGTCAAGATGGCGGCGCCCGTATCCTAAAATCCTGAACAGAGTTGCAGCCCAATGGGGGAAAGAATAATAAGTAAGTGACTAAAAGACTTAAAATATATTAACTTTAGATGCTGTTTTTTTAAGGGTTTGGGCTTTTCAATAAATCATGGTGAAGGTCCAGTTTAAGGACAGGAATCTAACAAAGTATGATTTTCACAACATATTTGTGGCAGAATATCTGCGCACAAACAAAATGAATTTCCAAGGAGTTCTGAAGTGTTGCTGATACTTCTTAGGCTAGAAAAGGTTACAAACCCATCTCAAAAATGTGGACACCCCCCAAGCTCACCATCACATGGGATCCATCAGTGCGGGTCTCCTTTTTACCCAGGGGGCCTCCGATCCCCTCCCTGGGTCTTCAGCCCACAGGAGAGGACCCAAAACCTGCCCCCCACTGCTTCTGACAGCTCTGCCAGTCGCCACAGGGAGGCGCATTTATACTAAGAGCGCAATGACATCATCTCGCTTGCCGTCTTCCAGGGGTGACAAAGCTGTCAGATGCCACTAGTGATCAGTGGAAGGGCAGGGGACTCCAATCCTTTACCCCCACCCGGCTTCCACTGATCACTACCAATCGGCACGGGACAGAGGATCGAAGGTAAGTAATGAGAAAAAAGGGGTTTAATATATGACGTTTCGCTCAGTGGTGGTTTTTTTTTTTTTTTTTTTACATTTAAAGAGGAACATCGGAGGCCCCGCCGTGTAAAAAACCCCAGAAGCCCTGTTTCATTCACCTTGTCCCGAAGCCCTCGACGCGGGCACGTGAGGGAGGTGAGTGGGAGATGCATCCGGCAGCGCACTCTGCTCCCTTCGGCACCACTTGGCTTAGCCATCCAGACGGCTTAGCCATCGCCGTGAAAGCGAGTGCACTGATTGGTGAGAATGAGCGCACTGACTGGCTGAGCGGCCTATTCAACCAGGGTCTGCATCGTGGGAGCAACAGGAAGGTGAGTGACCTAGAGGAACAACACTCAGAAAAGTGAAAATCGGGTGTGTTGTTCCTCTTTAGCTCTTTGTGAACTGGTAAGGGATCGTTAAGACCCCTATAACATTTCACAAGGCTTAAGGGGCCGACAAGTCAACTGCAGCAAGTGGGTGACTTGCCATTAACCCCCGGCCCCATACCTGCCTCCCCAAAGCTTAGGGGGGGCAGAAGAGTCCACAGCCCACGAGGTCTATACAGGCTTGTAGCCTTTAGGAACAGCGGCCACCCAGGCCGGCCCCTGCACCCCGGACTTACAAGCCTTCGAAGCTGGTGCCTGGGCTGATTGTGCTTGGATAGGGGGGGCTCCAATTTGTAAGGGTTTAACTCTTTTAAACCCCCCTTTTTTTTAATTAAACTCTTTGCAGTTTGAGTGGGTTCCTTGGCAGAAGCTGGGGGTTACCAATATATATGTGGTACTTTTGTAATAAGGAGAAATGGGGCTTTCACACGTAATATGGATTTCTTAAAAACATTTTAAAATAATTATTTTATTAATAAAAGCGACTTTTATTTAAACATTTTTATACAATATTGTTATGAAAGTGGGAAAAAATAGATTTCATGTTAAAGCCCCAACTGATTTTTGAAGGAATGTCCAGGGATTTCCCAGGAAAAGTATATATTGTTTTTTTTAGCATAGTTAAACATGTATAGTGCAAAATAGTGAAAAATGTTCTGACAACATTTCTAGGTAGACTGACAGCTGAAGGGTTAAGCAACTAAACCGCTTTCTTACATTTGCTATGTAAAAGTGATTTTCCAGGCTAGACCAAAACAAACATAATACTCACCTTTCATCCTCCCATAGATGATCGGTGCTAGTCTGACGCTCTGGATCTTACCTTGATGTCAGATCAAGTCCTGCACCTCCCTGACCTGATCGCCAGTCTCAGGAAAATTTGCAACAAATAGCTGGGGCCCACCATCCGTGACACTGGCACATCTTTGCAATGGAAGGCCTTGCAGTCAATGGAATGGCTGTGCTCTGGGTGCTGTGACGGATGGCAGGGGCAGCCATTCAAAGTGTAGGTGTCAGCAACTGATTCTTGGGTGCTGGGCTTGATCTGATGATCAGTTAGGATCCAGAGCACCGGACTAGCAGGATCATCTGTGGGTAGGCAAAAGGTATACGTTTTGTTCTAGCCTGGACAACCACTTTAATGTTCAGAAGACAACCATCAGGAGGACACAACATTGGTGTGCATGGCACGATTGCATCTTGAGAAGCATTATGTTTGCAGAAATTAAAGAACACCCGATACCATTTGTGAAACAGCTCTTTTATATGAAGTAATGGGTAAAATTTCTCAATGTGCAGGACAATTTTAAGGAATACTTGAGTTCATTTTATTTGTTTTTTATTTGTTTTTTATGACTTTTTATTAAACGTAATATAGAAAAAAAAGGGTTCACAAATGTACAGTCATAAGGATACTTTTTTTCTTTTTTTTTTATACCTCTTGGATCTTGGCCAACTCTTACTAATGAAGGTTTTGGCAAGAAATCTTAGTTAGATGCCTTATGTTAGACATATGCTTGGGGATTCCCATTAGAATTCGATCCTAAAACAATCAAATCAAAGGTTGCTGGTAATCTTGTAAAGCTATTTGACTACTCTGAATGATCTTTCATAATGATGTGATTTTAAAGTGATATTAAAGGCAAAGCCAATTGTTGTCCCACTGCGTCAGGCTACATTTAGCACTGTCCAAAACAGTTTTTTAAATTGAAGGAGATATAGCCAAGATATTGAGATTTACAGGTTCACCTTATGATCTCTCTCTTCTGAAGCTAGTGGGCGTGGCCCTTGGCTCTGTGATGCTGCATAATAATCAGCATAATGTACCGGGTCCTTAAGATTCCCAGAACTTGCTTCAGACACCCTGGCTGTGCTTCCCCCTTCTCCCCCTGTTGCTAGGCGACAATGGAGCCTAGACCAGAATGCACAGGGGTCTGCTGCTGCCAGCACCTCCCACTCCCAGTGTCATTTGCCCTGCTGCTGGGAGGGGAGCTGTTACTGCACAAAAGAGCGATGCTAGGAGGAGGTGAGGCAGAGAGCCATTCAAGATGGGGGGTGCGTGGTTCCGTTATTTAACCTGAAAGTGGACTGGTGGCCTGCATTGACAGGGTTTGGCGAAATTGCCACATAGTAACATGCTACATAGCAAGAAGAGGGGGTTACTTAGACATTCAGCATAACAATTCCCTACAAAGCTTGTTGTTCTCTTCTGCTGGAAGAGATGACAGTTTTTTTAAACATACTTTTACAGGGGAGGATTGCTCAGCTCTAGCTGTCTGTCCTTTTAGGCAGACTGTGGGATATGCTACATACTGGACCTTTTTCTTCCGTCCAGTAAAAGAAAAAAAAACTCTTGCTGGATTTTTTATCAACATAGATCATACCTCCCATATGTCCCTGATTTGAAGGGACTGTCCCTCTTTTGAGTCCATGTTCACCTGTCCCTTATTGTTTTCATTTGTCCCTCTTTGAGGTGTAACATGCAGATCTGCATCAATAAATGATTAATTCGCCTTTTCCATATGTTTATATTGTTGTAATTGTTACAAATTTTCGCCTATCCATCCCCCAATGAGGGGGTGTGGCCTAATTTAACAAATGCCCCCCCTTTTCCACACTGAAAAGTTGGTAGATTGGTAGTTTTTTTTTTTTTTTTCATCCAGGCTGCCATCACCATCCATCATGACACTCATGCTGGTGCATCGGCTCCCGTTTTGCAGTGATTTGGATCACTGACATTGAACTCTATTGGAGGTGCACAGAGGAGAAGAGTGATGGGGATTAGTTGGGCTTTAAAGAGTAAGTCCACAATTACTGCAACCCCCCTCCCCCCGTGAGATGCCTTATTTGGCCATCAAATGAAAAAGCAACTCACTTGATTGCTGCTATACTACCCTGATGCTGGCGGAGGGGTGGGGCTCTGCATGGCAGCCATACTACCCTGATGCTGGCGGAGGGGTGGGGCTCTGCATGGCAGCCATACTACCCTGATGCTGGCAGAGGGGTGGGGCTCTGCATGGCAGCCATACTACCCTGATGCTGGCGGAGGGGTGGGGCTCTGCATGGCGGCCATACTACCCTGATGCTGGCGGAGGGGTGGGGCTCTGCATGGCAGCCATACTACCCTGATGCTGGCGGAGGGGTGGGGCTCTGCATGGCAGCCATACTACCCTGATGCTGGCGGAGGGGTGGGGCTCTGCATGGCAGCCATACTACCCTGATGCTGGCGGAGGGGTGGGGCTCTGCATGGCAGCCATACTACCCTGATGCTGGCGGAGGGGTGGGGCTCTGCATGGCAGCCATACTACCCTGATGCTGGCGGAGGGGTGGGGCTCTGCATGGCAGCCATACTACCCTGATGCTGGCGGAGGGGTGGGGCTCTGCATGGCAGCCATACTACCCTGATGCTGGAGGAGGGGTGGGGCTCTGCATGGCAGCCAAACTACCCTGATGCTGGCGGAGGGGTGGGGCTCTGCATGGCAGCCATACTACCCTGATGCTGGCGGAGGGGTGGGGCTCTGCATGGCAGCCATACTACCCTGATGCTGGCGGACGGTTGGGGCTCTGCATGGCAGCCATACTACCCTGTTGCTGGCGGCCTTTTGGGGCTCTGCATGGCGGCCATACTACCCTGATGCTGGCGGAGGGGTGGGGCTCTGCATGGCGGCCATACTACCCTGATGCTGGCGGAGGGGTGGGGCTCTGCATGGCAGCCATAGTACCATGATGCTGGCGGAGGGGTGGGGCTCTGCATGGCAGCCATGCTACCCTGATGCTGGCGGAGGGGTGGGGCTCTGCATGGCAGCCATAGTACCATGATGCTGGCGGAGGGGTGGGGCTCTGCATGGCAGCCATAGTACCATGATGCTGGCGGCCTTTTGGGGCTCTGCATGGCGGCCATACTACCCTGATGCTGGAGGACAGTTGGGGCTCTGCATGGCGGCCATACTACCCTGATGCTGCCGGAGGGGTGGGGCTCTGCATGGCAGCCATGCTACCCTGATGCTGGCGGACGGTTGGGGCTCTGCATGGCAGCCATACTACCCTGTGGCTGGCGGCCTTTTGGGGCTCTGCATGGCGGCCATACTACCCTGATGCTGGCGGTCTTTTGGGGCTCTGCATGGCAGCCATACTACCCTGATGCTTGCGGTCTTTTGGGGCTCTGCATGGCGGCCATACTACCCTGATGCTGGAGGACGGTTGGGGCTCTGCATGGCAGCCATGCTACCCTGATGCTGGCGGACGGTTGGGGCTCTGCATGGCAGCCATACTACCCTGATGCTGGCGGAGGGGTGGGGCTCTGCATGGCAGCCATACTACCCTGATGCTGGCGGAGGGGTGGGGCTCTGCATGGCAGCCATACTACCCTGATGCTGGCGGACGGTTGGGGCTCTGCATGGCAGCCATACTACCCTGATGTTGGCGGACGGTTGGGGCTCTGCATGGCAGCCATACTACCCTGATGCTGGCGGACGGTTGGGGCTCTGCATGGCAGCCATACTACCCTGATGCTGGAGGACAGTTGGGGCTCTGCATGGCAGCCATACTACCCTGATGCTGGCGGACGGTTGGGGCTCTGCATGGCAGTCATACTACCCTGATGCTGGCGGTCTTTTGGGGCTCTGCATGGCAGCCATACTACCCTGATGCTGGCAGAGGGGTGGGGCTCTGCATGGCAGCCATACTACCCTGATGCTGGTGGATGGTTGGGGCTCTGCATGGCAGCCATACTACCCTGATGCTGGAGGACAGTTGGGGCTCTGCATGGCAGCCATACTACCCTGATGCTGGCGGTCTTTTGGGGCTCTGCATGGCAGCCATGCTACCCTGATGCTGGAGGACAGTTGGGGCTCTGCATGGCAGCCATACTACCCTGATGCTGGAGGACAGTTGGGGCTCTGCATGGCAGCCATACTACCCTGATGCTGGAGGACAGTTGGGGCTCTGCATGGCAGCCATACTACCCTGATGCTGGAGGACAGTTGGGGCTCTGCATGGCAGCCATACTACCCTGATGCTGGCGGACGGTTGGGGCTCTGCATGGCAGCCATACTATCCTGATGCTGGCGGACGGTTGGGGCTCTGCATGGCAGCCATACTACCCTGATGCTGGCGGCCTTTTGGGGCTCTGCATGGCAGCCATACTACCCTGATGCTGGAGGACAGTTGGGGCTCTGCATGGCAGCCATACTACCCTGATGCTGGTGGATGGTTGGGGCTCTGCATGGCAGCCATACTACCCTGATGCTGGCGGTCTTTTGGGGCTCTGCATGGCAGCCATGCTACCCTGATGCTGGCGGTCTTTTGGGGCTCTGCATGGCAGCCATACTACCCTGATGCTGGCGGCCTTTTGGGGCTCTGCATGGCAGCCATACTACCCTGATGCTGGCGGACGGTTGGGGCTCTGCATGGCAGCCATACTACCCTGATGCTGGCGGCCTTTTGGGGCTCTGCATGGCAGCCATACTACCCTGATGCTGGCGGCCTTTTGGGGCTCTGCATGGCAGCCATACTACCCTGATGCTGGCGGACGGTTGGGGCTCTGCATGGCAGCCATACTACCCTGATGCTGGCGGACGGTTGGGGCTCTGCATGGCAGCCATACTACCCTGATGCTGGAGGACAGTTGGGGCTCTGCATGGCAGCCATACTACCCTGATGCTGGCGGAGGGGTGGGGCTCTGCATGGCAGCCATACTACCCTGATGCTGGCGGAGGGGTGGGGCTCTGCATGGCAGCCATAGTACCATGATGCTGGCGGAGGGGTGGGGCTCTGCATGGCAGCCATGCTACCCTGATGCTGGCGGAGGGGTGGGGCTCTGCATGGCAGCCATAGTACCATGATGCTGGCGGAGGGGTGGGGCTCTGCATGGCAGCCATACTACCCTGATGCTGCCGGAGGGGTGGGGCTCTGCATGGCAGCCATGCTACCCTGATGCTGGCGGACGGTTGGGGCTCTGCATGGCAGCCATACTACCCTGATGCTTGCGGTCTTTTGGGGCTCTGCATGGCAGCCATGCTACCCTGATGCTTGCGGTCTTTTGGGGCTCTGCATGGCAGCCATGCTACCCTGATGCTGGAGGACGGTTGGGGCTCTGCATGGCAGCCATGCTACCCTGATGCTGGCGGACAGTTGGGGCTCTGCATGGCGGCCATACTACCCTGATGCTGGCGGACGGTTGGGGCTCTGCATGGCAGCCATACTACCCTGATGCTGGCGGACAGTTGGGGCTCTGCATGGCAGCCATGCTACCCTGATGCTGGAGGACAGTTGGGGCTCTGCATGGCGGCCATACTACCCTGATGCTGCCGGAGGGGTGGGGCTCTGCATGGCAGCCATACTACCCTGTGGCTGGCGGCCTTTTGGGGCTCTGCATGGCGGCCATACTACCCTGATGCTGGCGGTCTTTTGGGGCTCTGCATGGCAGCCATACTACCCTGATGCTTGCGGTCTTTTGGGGCTCTGCATGGCAGCCATACTACCCTGATGCTGGCGGATGGTTGGGGCTCTGCATGGCAGCCATGCTACCCTGATGCTGGAGGACGGTTGGGGCTCTGCATGGCAGCCATGCTACCCTGATGCTGGCGGACGGTTGGGGCTCTGCATGGCGGCCATACTACCCTGATGCTGGCGGACGGTTGGGGCTCTGCATGGCAGCCATACTACCCTGATGTTGGCGGACGGTTGGGGCTCTGCATGGCAGCCATACTACCCTGATGTTGGCGGACGGTTGGGGCTCTGCATGGCAGCCATACTACCCTGATGCTGGCGGACGGTTGGGGCTCTGCATGGCAGCCATACTACCCTGATGCTGGCGGTCTTTTGGGGCTCTGCATGGCAGCCATACTACCCTGATGCTGGCAGAGGGGTGGGGCTCTGCATGGCAGCCATACTACCCTGATGCTGGCGGTCTTTTGGGGCTCTGCATGGCAGCCATGCTACCCTGATGCTGGCGGTCTTTTGGGGCTCTGCATGGCAGCCATACTACCCTGATGCTGGCGGCCTTTTGGGGCTCTGCATGGCAGCCATACTACCCTGATGCTGGCGGACGGTTGGGGCTCTGCATGGCAGCCATACTACCCTGATGCTGGCGGCCTTTTGGGGCTCTGCATGGCAGCCATACTACCCTGATGCTGGCGGACGGTTGGGGCTCTGCATGGCAGCCATACTACCCTGATGCTGGAGGACAGTTGGGGCTCTGCATGGCAGCCATACTACCCTGATGCTGGCGGATGGTTGGGGCTCTGCATGGCAGCCATGCTACCCTGATGCTGGAGGACAGTTGGGGCTCTGCATGGCAGCCATACTACCCTGATGCTGGCGGATGGTTGGGGCTCTGCATGGCAGCCATGCTACCCTGATGCTGGAGGACAGTTGGGGCTCTGCATGGCAGCCATACTACCCTGATGCTGGCGGATGGTTGGGGCTCTGCATGGCAGCCATAGATTTGAGTGAAAGAACATTGGACTTGAGTGACAGGTCAGAACAGTCACACTGATGCACGGGATTGGGTGAATGACCTGTCATTCAAGGTCCCAGCTGTAGCTTCTATGCAGATTGCAAGTTGTTTTGTATTCTTTATAAAGCGCCATCGTATGCCACAGCACCGTACAAAGTTTAAATTACAGGAGGGTGGGACGAGTTGCACATTCTTAATACACAGGTCATTATGAATCATATATAACATATATAGACAATGATATGCAGTGAGATATGACAATGAATGCAGATAATACATACTACTAAAACTCAATATGAATGTAAAGATGCACACTCTCTTGGGGCAAATCAGAAGGGTTGCCCTAGTAAATGATAGCACCCACATCCTTGTTTACTTTTTATTTGGTGTGTAGCAACCTAATCATACAAAATACCTACTACTTATACATAGTATTTTTGAGTTGAATGGAACGCATTGATAGAGGAGTACATTAGGAGAGGGAGTCCTGTTTTTGTGAGCTTACAATATATAAAATATACGAAGCTTGGTAGCAAGTGCAAGTGCTCTGAAAGGTGACAATAATGTAAAGTGGTTTGGTTGTGCCAGATGATAGGCTTGTCTTGAAGGTATTAAAGCGGATCAAAAGCCTTGGGGGCCCTGGAATCTAAAAGACTGCAGGGTTGGACGTTAGACTACCCTTGAGGCATCCTTTGAGGCATCCTTTAGTAAGATGCCCTGCTGTGTGAAGCCCAGGGCCAAATTATGAGGGGGCACAAGGTGTGCCTCCACCACTTGCCCTGCAAAGGGGGCCTCCACCAACCTTTTGGTTATGGTCTGGTCGGGGAGGCTTGTAAATCTTAGGTCTGACGGGCCGCGGGGCAGCAACAAAGCTATTGGGGGCAGTGGGGACCCCCGTGCCTGGGTAAGCCTTTTTTTGTTTTTGCAAACCTGCAGCCAAAGCCACCACAGGGCAGGACAGAGAGTCTAGAGCAGCAACGCAACGCTACAGTGATGGGTGCAGAGCTGCCAATCAGTGGCCACTCACTGCACATAAGCCACAAAGCCCAGCCGCTGGCAGCTCCTGCACACCAGAGAGGGAGGAGGTGATCGGGATTGAAGATGTGTGCAGACCGGGCTAGTGGTGAAATGTAGGAAGGGGCTTTGTAGGTTCAGATTTAAATCTGAATTCTTTCAGATATTCGGGGCCAGATTAGGGATTGACAGATAGGGGGCAGCCCTGGAAAAGCGAGAGGAGAAGGGGGCAACAGAGATTGGAGTGGTGCCAGTCTGTTTGCCCGTAGACCACAGAGTTGGGTGCTGCACTTGTCAAGTCGGGAGATTATCAGGGTGTGCACTAGTATTTTAGTGGTTTCAGATGTATGTTATTGACCAAAATGCTTAGATTTCCTCTTGAAAAGTATGGTATATTAGCATGTTATCATCTGTATGAAGGTAGCAATTCATGAAGGGTCACACAGGGACGGCCTGTGCAGAAATATGTATATTTGCATAATTTATCTGATACATGATATGCATAGGAGACAAAATATGCAAATTTAGAGAGCGAGTTTCCTGTGCGCACTGGCGTGGAGTGGAAAATGCATTGTACAACGGCACATCTCCCCCATAGTGTGGCAGATTTTCTAGAGGATCAATGACTTGGTGTGTTCAGATTTAATCATGTTTTCAGCCAGCAGCAGTTGTGGAGAGCTATTCACACCCCGGGAGGTGATGAATGGCTTATATCCCCATCTACAGAGCTGCCATTATCCCAGGCTGCTGGGGGGCAACTCTGGCTAATTCCCAGACGTAAGAAAATCCTCTGATAATAGTCGCTGTAGCCAGGAAAATAGCAGAACAATGCCATGTCACAGCGCTTCCACTTCCATGCATTTCTCTGTGCAGCTAAAATCATTGGAGCTAATTTAAATCATTTTAAGAGCCTCTGGAATGTTTAGAGTGGTTCACTTATGAGAGCCCCACTTACTTGGCACACAATAAAGTGGGGGAAAAATGTTTACTCAAAGATGACGCAAAACCTAAGCTAGAGTCCGAAAATGCTGATCCCCCGCCCCCACACACGGGTAGGCAAATCTTAATTTACACCTGCAATGGGGCAAGTCTACAGCTAATGAGCTGCCCATAGGTTCTGAGCCCCATGCCCAAAAAATGCATTTGTTGGGTAAGATTATAACATTGCAGCAAGTAATGAGAGGGGGTGGATATGGCCTTTCTGAAGCTTTAAAATAGTACAGGCAGATAAAGTGGCGGGAGTGGATATGCCATTATGTTGTGGTTATGTGGCAAACATGGGCTAGGGCAGCGATACTCAACTAGCAGACCAGGGTCCGAATGCGGATCTTGGTGCCAGATTTCCGACACCCTGCCCTGAAAGCCCTGCACTCAGTTGTTTCTGTGTTGACGAGCTCAGAGCTGCCCTCTTGATCGGCAATGTAGTGCTTAGTCTCCTTGGCAGTGTCATGGCTCCCTGGCACCTAGCATTGCTATATGAATTGCTGCACGGGTGGGATGTGGCATTTCCATGTACAAACACACTTTGTTTCTCGGTCTCTTTGCCCCATCCAATCCTGTCCCCTTGCCCCAGCTCAGCTCCATCCCTCCCTGTCATTCCTGTTCTATCTATCCACCCCTCTTCCTTATAGCTTCTCACTCATTCATTCCTCTCCCCCGAGCCCTATGTATCCATCCTTGTTATCCAACCTTATTTCCCTTAACATTTTGGACACTAGCCCCCCCCCCCCTGTACACAAGCAGTGTGCAGCGGGCCAGAGCTGTAGGTCTTGTGGGGCCCCAAAAAAAAAGCTCCTGTTTTTCCCAGTGGCCAATAGGATTTTTGGGTGGGGGGAGGGGCAAACAGACTTTTTTAGTTTTGCCTGGGTCATCTATAGCCCCTCCCCCACTGTGATGATTTCTAACTATCCACCCCGCGACAGCCTTCGGTCCGGACCTCCACTTCTCACCAGATGCCTTTAAATTGACCTTTACAAGAAGTGGTTGAGTACCCCTGGGCTAGGTTGTCTAGGCAGACAGTGGAGGTGGCTTTTAGAAGAGGAATGAGTGAATTCCAGCAAAGGTTCTGGGTGAGGTTGGTTGCATGCCAGGGGCTACGCCCACCCCACCGCAAAGCAGTGTAGCCCATCAGGAATTCTCCTTGTTCTTATTATGGCCAGTATGCCCCTGGCACTTTGAAAACTTGACATGGTCTGCTACTTTATGGCTGAGTTAGATTCAGTGAGCTCTTTCACACATGTAGGCAGTCTGCATGGCTAGGTGCTTCATTTTATACACCTGTACAATGACAGACTGGCTCCAATAATCTGCCAGAGATTGTATCCATCCCTCTGAGCAGCCCTCAGCATCCTTGTTGAACCCTCTACCCAATATGCTTCCAATAAGTGCACTCTAAGGTTGAGGCTGTAGCAATACAGAGCAGAGCAAAAGTGGATATGGATAGTACTGAAGGTTAAATACTCTTAATACACAGAGAATCTTATATAAAAGAGATATGACAATGAATGCAGATAATACATACTACTAAAACTCAATATGAATGTAATGATGCACACCATCTTTATAATCCTATTGAGTTTGTGGGTTTCTCCTGGGGCAAATCAGAAGGGTTGCCCTATTAGATGATAGCACCCATATCCTTGTTTACTTTTTATTTGGTGTGCAGCAACCTAATCGTACTATATACAGACTACTAATACATAGTATTTTGAGTTGGATGGAACAAAACGCATTGATAGAGGAGTACATTAGGAGAGAGAGCCCTATTCTTGTGAGCTTACAATATAAAGGAGGGTAGAGACAAGAGTTTGGGTCACAAAGAATGTATATGAAGCGTGATAGCAAGTAAATCGGAAAGTACTGAAGGTTTAGGCCCCTTTTACATTGTGTGTTTCCACCTCATTGCGGTGGGAATGCACAAATGGGGCAATTGTGTGTTGTGCTGTGCCTCCTGTGCGGTGCTGTAGTGGAACTACATGATGCCACTCTGTACTGTGCCGTTGTTTCTTATCCCTCCAGTGGAGATGCAGCCTCAATGCTCCAGGAGGTGGCAGAGGAGCAAGGTGCTCCGGGCTCCTCCTTCGATTTCGATTGGCGGTGGTGGCGGAACCTGGCATCCCCCTCTTGTCCGACACTTGCATTAGCCACCTTCTTGGGGTTCTTCAGCCCTCGGCTCCAGCAAGGACTTGGTAGAAATCCTGAAAAAGGTGACTAATTCACGTGCCAGATCGGAGGATGCAGGAGTCCAGCGGCAATTGACCAGGAAGTGGCGGTGAGCGTGGCCCTTTTATTGTACTGCAGGTAAAGCAAAATACATGTGTTTTTACCTGTGGTGTCCATAGACTTCTATGGGCTGAGTTGTGGTTACGCTGCATGCAAAATGTTACAAGTAGAATTTTGCTAACCACATCTCACTGATGTGAATAGGCCCATTTACTCGGGCTGCGTTTTCTTGTAAAAAGGACCTTAGTAGTGTAGCAGCCGATAATAAGGTGGGGTGGAACCACGCCGTCATGTTACTTAGGCTATAGCAAAATATAGGCTGGGGTTTATTCCTAGTATGTCACACACCCTGCTTCCAACATCCATGACACTTGGGATACCGGCCTGTAGAGGGCGATCTTGCAGAGGTGACATGGAAAAAAGGAGTCCCTACTGGTCCATAAGTACCTGGGACCTCCCACAAATCCCCAGTCTTTTCGTCTCTGCAGATCGGCGAAGCAAGTCAGAAGATGACTCTCTCCTCCTTGCAGGTAGCCGGGGTAACTCCCGGCCTTTCTCTATTTCTGCCTGAACCTCATTTTTTACTGTTATGCTTACGATATGCCTCCCAGCCTTGGCTGAAGGGCTCGGGCAAGGGTAGATACACCCCTGGGTGTATATGGGAGCTTCTCCCCCGTGAGGCCTCAAATAAGTGGTAGGCATTATCCGGGTTGGTGTCCCCCGGCATGGGATGCCCTGTCCCTATAAAACTCCCTGTGCCTTAGGGTGCTTCCTTGTGCCTTCCCCCTTTGCTCTCCTGGGCCCTACAGGGGTGATAAGGAGGGGGGGTCTTTATTGGAAGGGAGTGTTGTTGTCCTATGCACTTTTGATAATATAAGTGAAGAGAGTAAAGTAGAGAGGATAAGATCTGGTAGATTTTCCTTTTGTTTTCTGGCCTACCTGTGGTTCTTTCCTGGTTAGGGATTTAAATTTCCCTCTTTTTGCAGCGTGCGTACCTGGATGTGGGCGGGGCTTGGCGCGAAGCGTCCGGTCCCATTCTGTTGCGTCCTGGCAGTCATTTCTTTTTGGCCCGCCCTCCGTTCTATTGCGTCCTGGCAGTTCGGCGTGGTGGACGGGGCTTCACGACGGCGCCGCATATGGATGGCATGTTCTCTCTGCGTACTCGCGGTTCTGCCTGCTGGTGCGCTGGTCCTGGCCGCCTGTCCTGTCGCTGGTGCTGTGAGTACCCTTTAGCCCTGCTAAAGGGATGTTTTTGTTGGTCTCTTTGCTCTTTACGTGCATAAGGTTGATTATTGTATCTTCTTCTAGGTGGAAACTCTTCATTAGGGGTTTCTCCTGGTCCTCCATTGGGCAGAGATCAATGTTCCCTGCATATCGGCAGTTTACATTCCGGGGATAGAGAATGTGGAAGCAGACTCCCTGAGCAGAGCATGTGCTCGACAGGGAGAGTGGTCTCTCAATCCCAGGGTCTTTCAGTTTCTTTGTCACAAGTGGGGGACTCCACGGTTGGACCTGTTTGCTTCTCGTCACAACCACAAACTTCCAGTGTTTGTGTCTCTATCCCAGGATCCTCTGGCAGTGGCAGTGGATGCCATGTCTCTGGCCTGGAAGGATCTGGGGTTCCTGTAGCTGTTTTCCCCATTCTCCATGATAAGCAGGGTGGTGCACAAGCTAGATCTGGAAGGGGCGCCAGAAATCCTGTTGGCTCCAAGATGGCCAAGACGCCTGTGGTTCGCAGACATCACAAGGCTGGCAGATGATCAGTTGCATCTGCCTCTTCTTCCAGATCTCATCACCCAGGGTCAACTCTGTTACCCCAATTTACCAACGCTGGGTTTGAAGGCGTGGCTGCTGAAGTCTCCATCTTAAAAGAAGAAGGTCTTTCTGACGCGGTCATTCAGACTCTTGTTAGAGCTAGGAAGAAGTCTTCCTCTGTTGTTTACTACAGGACTTGGAGGTCCTATATTGATTGGTGTGAGTCTAGGGTCTTTCCTTGTAGGGTATTTTCTATCCCTAGGATTTTGGATCCTAATCATAGTAATAACAAGGAAAGGGTTTTGCATTCTTTGGATGTGGTTCCTTGTGTTAAGTGTTATTTGGTGACTACTTCTGCTTTCCGTAAGACGGATGCTTTTTTTGTTGTGCCCTCTGGGCCTAGGAAGGGTTTTGCGCCCGCCAAGTCTTCCATTAGTAAATGGATACGTCAGGCCATTGTTGGGGCCTATTCTGCAAAGGGGAAGGTTCCCCCTTTTCGGGTTACTGCTCATTCTACTCGTGCTGTTGGGGCTTCTTGGGCTTTTCAGCACCAGGCCTCTGTTGAGCAGGTTTGTAAGGCTGCTAATTGGTCTTCGGTACATACTTTTTCTAAGTTTTACAAGGTTGATGTGCGGGCCTCAGCGGATGCTGCTTCTGGCCGCAGAGTTTTGCAAGCTGCAGTAATTTAAGTTATGCCTTATTTTTCTTCTTGGGTCCCCACCCATTATTGACACTGCTTTTGGATGTCCCAAGTGTCATGGATGTTGGAAGCGGGGTGTGTGACATACTAGGAATAATACCATTTTGTGAGTACTCACCTGTAAAATGGGTATTATGAGTATGTCACACACCCCGCTTCCCCCGCCCTTTTTTGTTCTGGGGTCCTTTATATGGTGTTTCTTATATTATATAATTTGCTCTTTCTGGTTTCTCACTGCTTTTTTAAAAGACTGGGGATTGGTGGGAGGTCCCAGGTACTTATGGACCAGGAGGGGCTCCTTTTTTCCATGTCATCTCTGCAAGATCGCCCTCTACAGGCCGGTATCCCAAGTGTCATGGATGTTGGAAGCGGGGTGTGTGACATACTCGTAATACCCATTTTACAGGTGAGTACTCACAAAATGGTATTTTTTTGGCTAGGGGATATATAGAAAAGGCTGGGAGTGTATGGCAGTGTTTGAAACAACAGAGCAGTGCAGGTCACCAGGATTTCTCCTGGGTCTCCCTATGGCCAGTCTGCCCCTGCACCTTAATCAGTGAGACTGAATGAAATGCCTAGATTCAATGATTGAGGTGTATCTTAATATTTTGTGCCTATAGCGTATGAATAGAATCTGGAACCGTATTGTATTCTTCAGTCATCCATGGAATTCTCTTTCTTGCCTGTAGTGACAGTTACATGTTTGTGGCCAGGATAAGCTGTCCAGTTCCCTGCTGGCCCCCCAGGAACTGTTTATTACCTCCAAGTCTGTGTCTACCACCGCTTACATGTTTAGGGCAGACTGAGCTTAGCCTTTCTACGCTGCGCACTTTACCCTTTGGCTGCCAGTGGACGCTACAAATTCCTTGTTGCCATGGCAGCCTTCCCATCCATCGTTTAACCTGTTGACAGAGAATAAAAAATAAAAAGCTGGTACTTTTATTTTGTAATCGGCACTAAATCTAAAACGTGCAGTTACAAAGAAGCATCTGGATGCTCGAATTTTCTTAAATCCTCTCCTTCTGCTGCCTGACGCTGACTAATCCAGAAGCAGATGCTGCAGCCGCTATTTGTTGATTTAGTTTCCATGGAAACCTGATACATTTGTCTACAGCAGGAAGCTCCCTGCACATTGGCTGATGTGCTAGGAAGCGAGTCTTGAGGTAGGTATTGATGACTGCCCTGATAATTGGTCATACCTTTTTAACGTTCGCCTTCCTCATACATTTATCCATGGACCAGCAGATAAGGCTCTGCAAAATCTCCGATTCCGTCTGAAACCAGGAGGTAGGTTAGGCTGCCCCGTTAAGCGGAGAAGGGCCCGATGACCTAGACGTCAGTGCTGCTTATCTCATTGTACGGTGAATGGAACAGATCGGACTCCAGAGCCTCCCTGCAGCCTTTGTCAGCGTGCTAACGCCTCTTGAATGAGCAACATCAAAGGATGCGAGCAACAGTAAGTGGAAGTGCTCCAGCTTTTCTTTTTTTTTCCCATTTTGATTTATAATATCTTTTTTTTTTTTGCCAATGCTCTGTTAGGAGTCTGCGTTATGCCTGGATCTGTTCAGCTAGCTAATGCTCCAGCACAAAGAGACAAGAGAAGGGGAGGTTTTTCTATCAGCGATTCCAAGTCTTGTTCTGGCTCCAGGCTTGTGTTCATAGAAAGTCTTGGGTGGGTTTCATTTAGCCATTGTGTCTGGCTGCAAGCCTGCCGCGCTTTCAGTGGGCTCAGACAAATGGCCAAGGGATGTGTCCTAATGATGCTCCGAGACGCCCGGCCAGCATGCCGTGCCTGCTACACAAAGGGTTAAACGCCTCATCAGTATATTGCTATGTGATATTAATTCCTTCAAAAATGACAGTTGATGCCTTTCTGTTTAACCATGAAGAACTTTTATTCTCATTTTCCATTGTGGTTTCCTTTTGCATTTCTTTTACAAATGTTAATGTGCTTTTCACAACTAAAAAAATGCATTTATATATTTTTCAATGAGAATAACTTTTGATGTATGATTAATGTATGCAGTATTTGTAACTTATAAACTCTTTATCTTTTAAACGTTATCGTTTAAAGCAGACCAAGTAAAAAAAAAAAAAACTCGCTTTGGTATTTTTACAGCAGGTCAACCCCAGACCTAGAGTCCAAACATGGCCAATCTTGGGGGTATTCAGTCCAATCAGGGCACCAGACTTCTTTCTTATTAGGCAAGTTTGGCCTGGGTAGGGAGAATGGGGCACTCCCAGATTGATTTTTAGGGGTTTTTTGGGGGGGAGGGCAGATATTGTGTTTTGTTCTGGGGGCTTACATCTGAGCCAGAAATATTTTTCAGTTTTTTTTAAGGTACAGTCTGTTTTGTCCTGGGGGTGCACTTCTGCAGGAACTGTCTGGTGTGCCGCCGCAGGCAGACCTGAATAGCTGCTGGTGGGTTTGTTCAGGTCTGACAGAGCACACGAACACTTTAAATTCTTTGGGGAAACATTCCCATGCTGCCTATACAGCTAATGTTAAGCAACAGTCCTGACCGAGGGAAGTTGAAAATGACAAATCTGGAGCATGATCTATTTTTTGCTTGCGGGCGGACGTTATTAAAGTATCTTGTATCTGTGGTTTCTGGGGAACACTATTTTTCTTTTATTTTAATAATGGTGCTATCTGGTGGATTGTGTGTCTCATTCAGGCTGGTCCACAGGGATAGCAGGGAATCTACCAGTGCACCCATCACCAAAAGGCCCCATGCCCTGGGTCACCTGGTTTATACGGCGCTAACATATTGCTGTCTACAGAGCGCCTGGGAACAACATGATCAGTCATTTTTTAGCTTCAGCCCTGTGTGCAGCCCCAACACTTAAATGTTACTGCACAGATGGCTAACTATTGGATCATATTAATTATGTGGTCCATTTTTCTATGGCAAGAGGGGAAAGCTGAATGTCTTTTTTTCTGCAGCAGGAGAGAATGGCTTAAAGTGGACCAAAACCTATGGTCAGCAATCCATAATATTTCAGGGCTGCCTGATCCTCTTCCCCAAATGCTTGCCAAATTGGGGTGCTACGCTGTGTGAACCCCCCCCAAGTCCAGAGATATCCCTGATCCAATGGTGCATACGAGAGGCGTGTTTGCTGTAATCTATACCTTTAGCTGTGCGTGTCCAAACCAGGCATTTGTGAATGGTTGGCGCGGCCATGCACCCTGTTAGAGCAGGAAAGCAGCCACCGGCATACTCGGCTGATTCAGCTAGCCCTTGGCTGTTTCCTAACCGAAATTGACGAATGCAGCCTATCGGACAGATTGGACGAGAACTTGCACATGTGGCGTAAGACCTGGGAAACCTGGGGGTTTCACGCAGTGGGGCATCCCCAATCGGGGTACCCCGGGGACAAGGACCGAAATCCCGGGTTTTGGTCCACTTTAAACACTCTCTGTAGTAATTGGAATACTGCCTGATATTGTGAATGTAAATTGTGTGAAAAAAAGCTGTCACTGTGTCTGTAATAGTCGATTCAGAACCAGGTGAATAACATTTACTTTCATTATCTACCTTGGGGATGATTCGGCAACTGGATGTAAGTTTTCACCTGGAGTTGAATCGACCTTAAAGTGGACCAACACCCACCGCTGATCTATAAGATTCCCGGGCCGATCAGCTCCCTGCCTGCGGGGCACCCCGATCGGGGGTGCCACGCTGTGTGAAACCCCCCAGGACGCCCGCATATCCTACCTGTTCCTCGTTCCAACGGCCTCCGCCGCCTCTCGCGCATGAGGGACGCGGCGGGCGCTCTCACCTTGTCCATCGACGGACCTCACTTGTCCGTCGGCGGTGATTGGTGGAGCGAGTCACGTGGGAGCGGGGTCAGGTGAGTTTTTGGGGCATTCTGGGGGGTTTCACACAGCGAGGCACCCCCGTTCGGGGTGTCCAGTGGAAGTGGACCAACACCCAGCATAGGGAAAATCCTGGGTGTTGGTCCACTTTAAGGTAGACAATGAAAGTGAATGGCAGTCTTCTCTGCTAAAATGTAGAGCCTTTTTTTTCACCTGGTCCCGAATTGACTCTATAGTATTTATACAGCAGCCCTGTGCGATCTATAGCTTATTTCTGGCATCCCACATGTGCACACAGACAATAGAGTTTTGCATAATGTGTCTGGAAGGGCCCTAAATATAAGCCAGTAATATTTGCATCTAGGTGTTGGGTGGGCCCCCAGAGTTCTATTGATGGGCCCTAGACACCCCAGCTTGACATTGCCCTTGATTGATACAATATGTGTCTGCAGGGCACTGCAATTGGATCCCTGACCCAGGAAGCTGAAAACCCCTCTGTAAATAGTCAGGATAAAAGGATCATCCTATACATCAGCATGTCTGCGTCATGGCAGACGTCGTGGAGGGGGCGGAGGTTTCCCATGCTCTTTTCCTTACTCTTCATTCATGCTCCCGGTTTACATTATAGTTGGCTTGGCATTTTACATATTCTTTGTGGATATAATTCAGAGTTTTGTCATTGTTTGTGCCTCACATTCTTCTGTGTATAGAAGGGACCCTGATCTATTTCCATTAATATTCATGGAATCGTTACTTGTTTGGGTATTTAATCCTAAAGCATAATAAACACATTATTGAGGACTTAACCCTGTGTCACTCATTATATCCGTGTTTATTAGGATGTGGAATGGTGTTTATCCACATGTGTTTCAGCTCTGCTTTATAAGCGCTAGTTAAGATGGAACTCTAGAAGTTTGGTTTAAAGTGGACCAATCGCCCCCTGCAGCCGGCCTGGAATCATAAAGATTCTAGGGCCAGCCACTAGCCTGCCCCCGGGGCATACTATACTGGGTGCCCCGCTGTGTGTAACCCCCTGGGCTGCTGATAATCTTACCTGATCCCGACAGCTCCCGCATCACTATGTTAGCTGCATCCCTGGCTTCTCTGTAGCTGTTTGCATTCCCTGCGCCCAGCCATTTAGATAGGCCGGGAATGTAGCTGCCGCGCACCTATGCCAGCTCGGAACGCAAATCAGTGGCTTTATGCCACGCATTAGTATACGCCGCATAAAGCAATGATTGGACAAGCGCCCGTGCATGCCCCGTGGGAACAGGGAACGGTGTGTGAGTTTCACACGGGGCATCCAACATCGGGATGCCCCCAGGGCAGGGACCAGTCACCAGGATAGTCAAAATCCGGTTGATTGGTCAACTTTAAGCTTTGGATAAAGTGATTTTTTGCTGCTTGCTGGACCTGTGTTGGGTCTCTAGGTTTGGTTCTAGCTGAACAGGAAAATGTGTAAACCACAAGGAAGCTAGCCTTCAATCTATCTGCAAACTTACAGGGGGCCAGAACCCATTGCTTCTGGCCCTGGAATGTAATAGATTCCAAGGCTGGGTAAAAGGCCTCTCTTGGGGTATCCCAATTTCAGGTACTGCAGGATGGCTGGAGGAGGTTGCTGAAACCGGACCTTCAGCATAATCTAATGAAAAACCCAAATCGTTAAACTATTCCTCAGCACTTAAAATTAATATATTTTAAGTATTAATTCCCTTACTTATTATTCTTCTCCCCACTTGGCTTCAACTCTGTTCAGGACTCTTGGATACGGGCGCCGCCATCTTGCCTCAGAAGTATCACATACTGAGGAGAGAGGAAGGGGACAAAAGTGCAGGGAGGCAGGTTATAGCTCAGACAGCAGAGCTGGGGGCAGGAAAAGGACAACAATCCCAGAATGCAGAGCAGCATAGTCAGAGGACACTTCCTGTCTGCAGGCAGCCTGAGTCTCCATGGGCAGCCATCTTGGATATTTAAAAGCTCAGAAAATGCTGTAGGTGCAGGTAGGATGGTTTTTAATGTGGACAATCTGTATGTACAGGGTGGGGGAAACATTCCAGATAGGCTCTAATTCAGGGTGAAGGTCCGGCTCAAGCAGATCATGTGTGCTTTGCAGGTTAGTACTGTGTTTTTTTTGTACTTCTTTAGAATATCAGAACAGAGAGGTGTAAAAGGACTCCTAAAGAATACATTGCACAACTTTTTATGCTCGTATATGTGAAACTTATCCTGACAGGTATGAACATATATCATTTAAAATTCATGGTATAACACAGTACATAAAATGCACAGCAATGCATAGGTGGTATTGTGTTGTACCATGCAAGCCACTGACATTAGTAGCTAAGTGAAGAAATAAGACCTTTTGTAGGTTAAGTATATTTTCATGTGACCTTTGAGAATACCTAGTTCTCTTCGTCTAGGTATAAGTGAACTAGGTATCTCAAATGCTCGCTCTCCGTCTACTATAGTCCTCACCCAATTTCTTCACTTTTCTACATAAATGCACATAAATTGTCATTAACTTGGATTAGTTTTTTTACTACTAAAGCAAATCCGGGTTGGGTAACATATAGATGGCAGAAGATCAGGTTGGGGTACAGGTCAAGTCTGCAACTTGGCTGCTTACCAACTGATAGATCTTATTAACCGCCAGCAGTACCTATACCACTCGTTGGGTATCCCTGGTTCAGACATTAGATTGCTTTTAATACTTTTGTCGCACCTTCAAAGCAATATAGGCTTTTACTGGGGGGTTTCCTAAAGAGCTATTAAGTGGCTCTGTCTTTTCCCTGCTCTGTCTGCAGCTAAAGATCAAACAGACTTTAATAGCCATTTCTAGACTCCAGTATGAGGCTCATAGGGTTCAGCTGTAGCCCTAATTGCCACCCTGACCTGAGACTCACAGGCTGCCACACTAGCTGCTGGTTTTTAATGAGGGAGCCTGTCCCCCTCCCCCAGGCTGGTTTTCCTTTGGGGCCAAATTGCAACTAGAGGCCAAAGCATCCAACAAAGGCTAAAGAGGGCCATATTCTATAAAGCTTATATTGGGCCAGGCCCTTCCTAACCTATAATGTGCTGGTTGGGCCCATGGGCTGATGTTCATTTATGGCCTCAATAATGAGGTAAGCCTGGCTGCTTGGGAACAGAAGTCCAGCAAAACTAAGGCCCCAACCATCAAATATAGAGGGGGCCAGTCTCTATACAGCCTATTATGTGTCTGGGCTCCCATAACATATAATTTGCTGGCTGTACCCCTAGAGTTTTTTTTTCTTATACGGTCTATCTGGATTTTGAGGTAAGCCTGGTTGCATTGGGGCCAGGGGCAGAGCAGTAGCTAGTCTCTCTGGCATCTGGGGCAAAGATTCGAAATGGCGCCCCCCACCTGTTCTCAGGTCCCCCTTTGATGCCCCCCCTGCCCTGCTGCATTATGGGCAAGTGCCCCCCCTGCTCCCCCCAGCTACACCCCTGGCAAGGGGCTCAGTTTGAACTAGGGGGGCCAATCCACCAGATATTACTGCTGCATGGCACCCAGAAATTTCCTGATAGTGGCACTGATAGGAGAAATGTGTGGCTAGGAAGCATTCCATCATACTCGCTCTGTCTCCGGAGGCAGAATGCAGATTAGTGACATAAGCGGTCACCTGCCACATACTATATGTCACCTGTCTGAGTTTTAGATGCTGGGAAGCCGGATGCAGGATGCTGGGTAAGATAACTCTTCCCGTCCTGTACTCCCTCAAAGTGCATTTATGTTTTAGAGGGGTCTGTAAATGATTGGGTATGGGGTGTCTGCTGCGACTCTTATATATAATAGAAGTATGAGAAAAGATGTAAGATGGATGTGCACTGATGATTGCTGGCCATATAGGGCCATCTCTTTCATTCATTATGGAAGCTTTCTCATTCATTGATTCCATTCATACATGCGTGCAGTGATGGCTACTGAGGTCTCTGATCCTGGAACTGCTGCGTGCGTTTCAAGGTTAAGTGATGAGTCACTATTCCTAATGTACCTCAGAGCCGCACACTCTGCCGAGGACACTCCGCGGTATGAGATAATAAATACATGGCTCCTTGCTGCTCGTGTGGGCTGCGTGCTTGCTCAGCCTGTTGTGCCTTTATGACAAACCTTGGCTTCAGTTTTAGAATTGGCAAGGAACAATACAATGTAAGAACAAGGCTTTGCTGACTCTTGCCTTCATTGTTAGTCATTAGGGAGGTGTGTTCATTATGGAAACCACCATAGGTAGGGCTAAATAGAGTTTCACGAACTTAAAATTGCTCAAAATGATGGGAGATGGGACATGAACTGAGATCTCTGCATGAAATTCAGCCCTCGATTTGCCGGAAGCAATCATGTGAGACAGAGCCACTGTCTCTTTCCAGACAACAGCATGCATGGCTGAATTTCCACAGGGATCAAGGTTCAGGTAAGGATTGTGGGGTATACTCGACCATCTGTCCCCAAATCAGTGCAGCCCACCAGAAAGTCTCCCTGTCCTCTAGCTTATTTATCTGCACAGATATGGACATGGAACCCCCCCTTCTTTTACAGATCTTCCTCCCAATCCCATCTTTGTCTTACACAGAGACTGGAAGCTTCATTCAAGCTATTAAACAAGAAATCATCCCAATAATTCACTTCTGAAAGATCAGACTCTCAGGGAGGGAAGCCACTTATACTGTGATTTTTGGGGTCAGCCAAATTATGTTAAAAAATATGCGCTTGTCCTACAATCCCGCTAAGCGGCATCCCATGCTGGCAGGGAATCTCGCTACCGATGCAGGCATTGCACTGCACTATTTTCCCATCGGAACAAGCGCTATCACTCAAAACCCAGTAGGTCTTGTATGTTCCAAGCATGTTCCAAGCTCATCTGGACTGCCTGGTTTCCAAAGAGAAAAGCGTTATCTTCCCACAGCAGATGATACAGGTTTCTTCAAAATGTAATGGTAGAAATCGGTTCCTGCAAGGTGCATGTGCACATTGAACACCCTTACAAGAAACAGTGCTCATATGCATCCCTCCCCAGGGCAATTCAGATTGCTGCACATAAAAGTTACTTTACCATTTTGTAACTCCTGCTGTGGTCTGTCCACCCCCCCCTCCCCCCCATGGCGTCCTGTAGAGCTTCTTGTAGCCTGCAAAGAGGAAGTGCTGCTGGGTTTCCTGCTGTTATGCATTGTGTCTGTTAAATCCAGGCAGCAGCAAGGGTGGGATGCTGGAAAAGGAAGCCTGCCAGGTCATGCAAGATGGCCGCGACCAACAGAAAATCGGTGAGTCAGCGTTTCAGCTTTGAGTAGGTGCAGGAGCAAATGTAAAGTGCTGAAAAAGATTCAGTATCATGCATGGAGGTGGAAAAAGTGAGTTTTTGGGAGTTTTTTCAACTGCGCAAGGCTGTTGGTCCAGTTTAAAGTGGCCCAAAACTGGCTAATGTCCTCTACCCCAGACATCCCAAGCTAGGATGCACCATTGTGTGAGTGGGTTCACCCACAGATCTTACCTTTCCTGCAAGCCTATGATGCTTGTGCAGCCGGTGCCGCCATCACCTGCATCCCCTATCGGCTGTGCGCGCCACACCAGGATGCGAGTGACACCACGCTCCGCCGTTTTGTGCGGCTGGAGAAGCTGAATGGAATCCCGAGCCACACAAAACGGCGGAGCGTGGTATCACTCGCATCCTGGCGTGGCGCGCACAGCTGATAGGGGACGCAGGTGATGGTGGCACTGACTGCACAAGCATCATTGTGTGCAGCCGGAGAAGCTGATTGGACAAGTGGGCATGCATGCGCCGTTGGACCAAGGACAGGTACGCTTCTTTTTTGAACGGTGGGGTTTCACACAGCGTGGCACCCCAGACCAGGGTGCTCCTGGGAGACGGACCAAAACCCGGGATAGTGAAATTCCTGGGTTTTGGTCCACTTTAAGGAGGAATGCAACTCGGGAATTTACTATCCTGGGTTTTGTTCTTCGTCCTAGGGGTTGTTCCACTACCAGTGTTATTCTTCCCTTTTTTTCTGCAAGAAATGGTCATCAGCCATGACAAATTTGTATTTATCGCCATTCCAGAAGTTTATGAAGTGTTGCTTACAGTAATATAGATTTTGTATGTGAGCTCTCAAGAAATAGAGCTAGAGATAAGCCTTGATTCAGGACAGGACAATTTAAAAGTAACACACCATGGTTATCCATGAAGTCAGGCACGTGATCACAAAGTACACTTTTGGCCGCGCAGGCAATCTTTTTGTTGTAAGCCAGCATTTTCTGGAGCTGAGAAAAGCAACCTTTAGACCATCTTTCTTTAGGAAAAAATAACTGGGGATGAAGTCTAAACACTTGTACAGATTGCCTTTTTACTGTGCGATATTGGCCACCCTGTTTAATCTCCTCTCTGGTCCTTGAGTGTGACTTGCCTTGACAGCTGTGTTGTTTGTGTGGGTCAGCAGCCAGACAGAGAACCCATATCTTATCCGTGCTTTTCAAAGAATGATGACTTTATAGTCAAAACACTTGAAGAGAGTTGAAAGAAGAAGAGAATGTGCAGAGTTTTAGCATCTATTATTTTCTGCCTTAGATAAATCAACAGACCTTTGTCCACCACAACACAGAGAGCTCCTTCCACATCTACAGTTGTATTGATTTTTGGCATCTTATTGACATAGATGTAGTGATGGTATCCCCGTCTGCTAACCATTTTATGGAGCTTTTGTATGTGTGTAAGAGCATTGGCTTTATTTCCAAGACTTCCTCTAATTAATTGTCTTGCTTTGGGAATGTTGAGGGTCCTTTCATACAGAAACACCAAACCCTGAGTGGGGGACTATGCTTCAGTCTTGGATAGGGTTGTTACCACAGACCTGTATACCTAACTATGACTAAAGTATGTGGATGGGGGGGGGGGAGGAGAAGTAGGGGGGGTGTCACCTTTTGTGATTTGTTGGTGATTTACAGTGGTGTAGAGGTGTGGCCTCTAGTGCGCTTAGGGAGAAAAAGGTTTTTTTTTTTCCTCAGGCCCACCTGGTTCGCCTCGGCACTCAACGTTTAAGGTTCGCCGGTTGTCAGGGTAGAAACTGGTGGGTCTTTGGACAAAAGTTGCCCCTAAGTCACACATTGTCTTATTCAAGTAAAGATATTTATTCTAAAATTATTGTAAAAAGTGCAATCATATATTTTGTTCAAACATAATATCTTAAAATAATATCAGACATTTACTGTGTCTGTACAATGTCCTGTTATGGGGAGACAAACCCGTTATTGGTCCTTAGTTGCCCTTAAATATGCTCCATTTTGGAGATCCGCTCTTAGAATGTCCCTTCAGTTTGTAGTAAATAGGGCTTTCAGTCCATAGTTTGTAGCAAGTTTTGTGTCGGGTGTTGGTACTCCATCACAAACGCATCTTTAAGGGCAACTAAGGACCAATAACGGGTTTGTCTCCCCATAACAGGACATTGTACAGACATAGTAAATGTCTGACATTATGTTAAGATATTATGTTTGAACAAAATATATGATTGCACTTTCTACGATAATTTTAGAATAAATATCTTTACTTGAATAAGACAGTGTGTGACTTGGGGGCAACTTTTGTCCAAAGACCCACCAGTTCCTACCCTGACAACCGACGAACCTTAAACGTTGAGTGCCGGGGCGAACCAGGTGGGCCTGAGGAAAAAAACCCTTTTTATGACTAAAGTAACTACTACAATATCTAGCTTAACTTTTCACTATGCCCAACTATACCTGAAACTTGCATAGGCCATATAATGGTTTCATAGACATTGTTTATTAGAAAAGCAACAATCCCCCAGGCTTCTGGATCTGCACTGTTCCTGCAATCATGATGGGGGTGGTCCATATCTGCAGGCTCACTTGGAATTTGGTTCACAAGGGACAATATTAGAGCCTTGCCTTACCCCGTGTCTCATTTATTTTTACTTGCGAAGAAATCTCCACAAAACCTGAACTGGGATGCCCCACTCTGTGAAACCCCCCTCCCCCCCCCCCCCCCAGCGGACCAGCCAGAACAACTCGCCTCTTCCCAGTGTTACGGCACATGTGTGGGCTCTCGTCCAATCTGAGCCTTTTCCATGCATATGCAATGCTCAGCAAATAGCTCAGATTACATGCAGGCCTTTGGCAATCTGAAGCACAACGGGGCGCACCCCCATCTGGCTGTGGGCGGCAGTGAGTTGTTTATTGACAAAACTGATTTTGAAATTCTGAACCTATTCTTTGTGGCCTGCCTTAGTGTAGCACACATATACCTGAGGGGTTTAGCTCCTCAGGAGTGAAGGGAGTGGGTTCTTTGTAAATGGGCTTGGGGAACCTCCCAAGGTGGGTTGCATCCAATAACTCCAAATGAGACTGACTTTATAAAAAGGGCACTTACTTTATTAGCAGGACTTTAGGTACACTTGATGGTTCACAGCAGGTCATACAGTCATAATCCATATCAGTTCCATTAGCAGTTTCCATAGCACAGCATTACATCCAGGTGGGCTTCAACAGGTGGTGGGCACTCATTCTGGTCGCATAGCAGAATACTAAGGCTTTAGCTTCCTCCATCAGCATCTCTGGTGGAATGGTTCACCTTTCCTGTCGTCACTTGTTAGGTATGAATGTGGCTCCCCTGCTCTCTCCTACACCAGTGACTGCTGACTACTACTAGTTGACTCTGCTGGTACCTTCCTCACTCCCTGTTACTACAATACTGAGGTGGCTGTAACCCATGGCCGCCTTTTTATATAGATTCCCTCTGGTTGGCTTCTAGAGCCTTCTCTCTAGTCTCACTAACCTCTGTACCCCTATGTGGTTAGGTTATAGCCAACAGCTTGGTAGACCTGCAGTGTCACAATCCATTAGCCATCCATCAGTGCCATCTTGTAGTGATGTGGCGACTGCAAGACAGACATGAACTACCACACTGAAGAACCTCAAATATAATTGTTGACCACTTCACGCCGGCCACATTAGCACTTAGACTAATTTGGAGGTTTAAAACATAAAGAACTGGCTAAACCTTGATCACTCTTGCAATTAAGCCAGGAGGAGACATGACTTCTGGAGTAGTTTATTGGTCAATGAGGCAAAGACTTGTGGTTGCAATGGTAGTTTGTTTTCACAGGTTTTGGTCCTCTTCAAGGTCCAGGATTCAGCTTTATCTACCCTCCCAAACTCCCCATAATCTGGTATTTACTTGCCTAGCCACACTCCTGTCCATGTTGATTTCATTATCTGACTTAATAGATCTGCACTGTACCAGAACCTAACCATAAACCATTATTATTAGAACCGCAATATAGCTTGACACATGAATCCTTTTATTCAACTAATCTAATGCCCAGATTTCTGCAAGATTCCAGACTACATGCCTATGTAATAGCCGCTATTGTCGGTGGAAGGCCATGTTCCCTGAAGTAATAGTCCTCATCTGTCAAAATGTCTTTAATATGAACTTTGCGAATTGTCTTGTAACCATCAGTTAGATTCAAATGAGCACTCAAATATGATAGCTATACTTTGAAAACTAAAAAAAAAAGAGTTTTGAGATAAGACTGGATTTGTTTGGGACTGTACGGTCTGTTCTTTTAAAAGACAATCTTCTAATTTGACATAAAGATTATTCACTCCTAGAGTGTGGCCTTTTATTATTCATTCTTTGACTTTGTAAGCAAAGGGGAGAGAAATACTGATCCCTGGATAGTAACAACCTATTTATTATCCCTAAAGAAGAGAGAAGATTGGGACCATGGTACAACTGTTAGTGTATTAACCTAGGTGCTGTAAGTATCTGTCTGAGCACTGCGTTTCTGAACAGGATCCTATTTTACTTCCCCTTTCCCAACTGTCTTTGCCGATCTGAATACCCTCTGCAGCTATTTCTTTTTTTTGCCTTTGCATCACCTGTTTCACCTAAATATTTGGTTGAAACCTAGATCCCCCCAAATCTAGTCTTCTTGGTACAACTATTGCCAGGGCTAAATTTTCCTTAGGCAATTCTGGGCCAGTGCCTAGGGTGGAAGATTGCAGAGAAAGAGCAGTCCTGCTATGGTTTAAAAAAAAAAAAAAAAAAAAAATGGAAGGGGGCAAAAAGGTGAGGCAGCAGCCAATTTTGCCAGCTGTCAGAAGGACCTGCTTTCCCATGCTCCCCTGCTTGGTGTCATGTGACCCCTGTGTCACATCTGAGGCTAGTAGAGTTTGCTATAGTGGGACTGTGTCCCTGACTCCAAAGTGTTTCCTAGATAGAACATGGAAAAGTCAAATTAAAGCATCTTTTTTTTCTGTTTTCTCCAGTTTAAGGCTTTGTATGATTACACACAGCTCTCAAATGATGGCACTTAGTTTTAAGTTTATATTTTCTTTTCTCATATTTCCCTTGCTGACGCAATTGATAAAGATATCAGGACAAGGTTTCAGCTCTTCGAAAAAAACTCGTAAACATGAATCGCTATTAAATGGAGCTGTGAGCAACAAATGCTATTAAAGTGATTGAACAGCCAAACAAAAAACAAAAGGGTACTTACCTCTTGTCCCCCTACACTGATTGCTGCTAGTCCGGTGATCAGCAACTCACTTGATCCATGCCGTGCCGCAATCTGCATATCCCGTGCCGCTCCGGGCCCAAATAGATAGTAATTGATGGCATGCCAAGTTTGCAACCCGCTATAAGGCACAGGAGCACTGCCAGACCCTCGCCATTCATTGCAATGGAGGGGGGTGTCAAGGCCTGGCTCCCGCTCCCCGCCATTCACATAGGATAAGGGATGGAACTTGTCCCAATATAAACTAAACTTGGGGTGTGCACACTCTTGCTCCTGCTTGCTGTGGTCTAAACAGAGCCATATTGACTACCATTAATACACACGGCATATTGGACGAGAGCCCATGCATGCGCGAAGGACTGGGAAGAGGTGAATTGGTATATGCGATCTGGGGGGTTTCACCCTGGGCAAGAAACAAAACTTAGGATAGTCAAAATCACTGTTTTTGTTCCCCTTTAAGGTGGTGTAATCCTCTCTTATGGCATGAAAAATGACTGTTATTTTTGAATACTAATGTGGTAATGACTTTTTCTAGGTATAATAAACACCACCATGAAGTCTTTTTTTTGTGTTTTTTGGTTAGGTTATTCTGGTGCAAGTTAACCCTGGGGAAGCTTTTACAATAAGAAGAGAAGATGGCCAATTTCAGTGCATTACAGGTAAGTCTAGCGCTGGGTTACATTTATGCCTATGTACGCATGGTTTACTGTCTTGCAGCAAACATTCATTGGGGGTTTACTAACTTCATTTTTTATTTTTTTAGAATAATTATGCACACCTCAGTTTTTATGTCAAGCTTATATACAGTATGCATTTCCTACGTGGCAGCCCAGACTGCAGTGAGATTATAGGGTGGTGGGGGGGGACAGGACCTATTGTTCATTAGGCAACCCTAAGCCTTTGCCTAGGGCAGCCACCTACAGCAGGTGCTGCAGATTGTGCCATTACTTTAGTATTGTGCTGTTATCTATTTTTTTATTTTTTTTTTGGAGGGGTATGTCCATAAGAGATCCATGCACAGTCTGTGATCTTTGTACACTCCGCATAGGGGCGACAGAGCTCGAATCATATACTGCATATAAAACGATTGTAGGACCGACCCCCCCCCCCCCCCCCCGCCCAAATCAGTTGCTGCCCATCTTTCCTATTATCACTTTAAACAGTGTGGTTTTTAGCTTTAATTTTTTCCCTTTAGAGAAGAGATACAGTTCTTGCACTCTATAGTGGTTCATGTATTCACTGTATGTATTACATTGTATCTTATCTATATTTACTGTATCACTATCTAGTATTTATTGTTGCTCATTATTGGCGTATTGGGTTTATTAGCTGCCCCTTTCTTTTATATGTAACTTTTATATATAACTTTATGGGGGGTTTTTGTATGCGATTTTGCATGCGCTGATCATTTTGCAGCAGTTTAGATAGATTGCAGGCAATGGGGTGTCATGTCTAGGGCATAGTTAACGTATATCTAAGAAAACCTATTTCACTGTGTTTTACTGGTGCAGCTCTTTTAGGTTTACGTCTTTCCTCCCATAATCTAGTAAAAATGACTTTAGATCCATTTAACCATCTGCTCCCCAAGGGCATCCCAATTTGGGATTGCTTACACCCCTGGGAAGTCTGAAATCACTCCTTCTGAGATCCTCAGGTGCCACAGGTGCAGTCTGTTCATTCCTTTCTCCCCAGACAACCAGCAGTGTAACCACAGGGGGTGCAGAGGTAGCAGTCTCATCGGGGCCCATGCAGTCAGGGGGCCCCATCATGGTTGCTTTTCCACTTTATTTAGCAGATTTCTGCCTACATAGTATAATGTGCAAATATGAAGCACCATTTGTTTCTGCTGCTGTAGTCAAATTGTATCAAATTTAGTTAAATACAGGAAAAGGGTTGCTGTATGTGCTAGGATAGGGCCCCTATCTGAATCTAGATGCTGCCCAGAAGATGTCTTTCACATGTAATATAGCAATATTAATTGCCCATATGACTGCATATCTCTTTAGTTACCGCATCTTTGGGTCACTAAACTGCAGAAGCCATTCCTTTCTGCTTTGGAAGCCTTGTTGTGAAAAGAGTCGCTAAATAGGCCAACCAGGCCCCAATTCAAAGGAGTCCTGGAGGGCTGGGGTGTCCTAAATAATATGCACTAAACACAAAACCATCTCTCAGCCAGTGGTTACATATGTCCCATACCAGCAGGGTTGTATTACGTGGGATGTTGACCCACAGCAGATTAAAAATTGTATCAAAATTGATCTCAAAGGGAGGCTCAGTAGGCTAAACTGGGAAATATTATGAAGGTCCCTAACAGGTGTAGTGAAGCTCCATGGAAATACAAAATGGTCCCACAACCAGATCACTGTGTCTGTTTATTCTTATTATAGGACATATGGAGGTTGATGGGTTGATTCAGAGCCAGGTGAGAATTCTCACTCCTTTTTTAGGAAAGAAAACTGTCATTTACTTTCATTGTCTACCTTGGAGCTGATTCAGAGCCAGGTAAAAATGTACACCCGGTAGACAATGAAAACCAATTGCAGCCTTTTCTTTTAAATAAGGAGTGAGAATTCTTACCTCGTTGGATAAATGCGCATTGCATGGTGACATTGGTTGGTTTGATCGCACTTTTATCACGGTGCATCCAGGCCAGCCATCCTGAGTGTTTATATCAGTGCTTCTGTAATCTGAGCTGCTATAATAATAATAAGCTGTAATCAGAGGAGGGAGAGCTTTTCTTCTGTCGCAATCAGCTGAATTGGTGGGGGGGGGGGGGTGTACGGTGATAGAGGCTGATTTGGAAAAAGCTGGTACTTGTAGTCCATGAGAAAGCAGTGTGGCTCTTTGGCCATGTTGGCTTCTGTTTTCTTTATGCCTCAGATGCTGTTTTTAACAAAACCTCGGGCATGTTGGTATATGTGTGAACCATACAAAAATCCAACACTCCAGCGGCTTTGCCATGACTCTGCAGCTGTCAGCTTGCTGGAAGATTACCAGTATTCTAAATCAACTATTCAGATGGCCCCAAGCACATCCTGAGGCTAAGCCAGCGGCAGGCAACGTATGGATCACTTGGAAGAGAGAGAAACCATTTCATTTGTTTAATAGGGTGGTCTTGGAATAGGTGTATTAATAGGAGGCCTATGGGGTGTGAAGATGGAGCGGCTGCACAGGGTGATGTATTCTTATTTGGTAAGGTTTTGTAAATGAGTCACTACTGTTTGGTCAAGACTATGCTCAAGACTTTGCCAGAATGCTTTTTGGGGTGTAGGTGTGGGGGTCCATATGAGGGCAGCCAGTGTTTCTAGTCTCAGGTGGGGAGGGTGAGCCACCTGCCCACCTCTGCCAGATTCATTTTTGGGAGCTGGTCCATTGTGCGCAAACTTGCCCACAGGCCGCATCAAGTGCCGCTCCGAGCCTCACATACAAGATTGAAGAAATATGACAAGATGGGGGGAATGTTGGAAAACGAGAGAGGGAGAATGAATGAATAAATGAGGGAGTAAGATCGATATGGGAGGAATGTAGAAAAACAAGAGAGTGGATGAGAAAGAGATAGAAAGTGAGAGAGTTAATTAGAGATGGAAAAAGAGAGGAAAAAAGGAGTGCAGAGAAAGAAACAAAAGTGAAAGAAAGGAAGATAAAAGAGAAGAATAAAATGAGAGAGAGACCATGAACAAGAAAGAAAGAAACTGGAAAAAAGGGATGGATGGAAGGTAAAAAGGAGGAAGCTCTAAAGAACCCTTTAAAGAGAGGTAGAAGGAGTGGAAATTGACAAGAGAAAGATGGAGGAAATGACGTGAAAATGGAGGGATCATCATATAAAAGAGAAAGAAGGGGAAAGGGACATTGAAGAAGAAAAAAAAGAATTATGATATGTTCAAACAAACGGAGAGAGATGGGGGATTTGGAGAAGAGAGGTCTACTTGTCCAGTTGAGAGCTCCTGGTGCCCCCTTACAGTGAGGTTGGGATAGCACCCCAAAGGCTGGCCATGTCTGAGATGTACTCCTGTCCCCAGCTTATCTTAAAGTGGACCAACACCCAGGATTTTGACTATCCTGAGTTTTGGTCCACTTCGGTGGGGCACCCCGATCGGGGGTGCCCCGCTGTGTGAAACCCCCCAGAAACCCCAAAAAACTCACCTCTCCCCGCTCCCACGTGAACGCCGCAGCCAATCCCCGCCAACGTCTAGGCGGGGGACAGGAACGTACAAGCCTCTTCCGCCGCCGCCGCCTCCCGCGCGTCACTCTCGGCGCGCGCGCGCCCCCGCGGGAGGCGGCGGCGGCGGAAGCGGCGGCGGATCAGGTAAGGTCTTTTTGGGGTTTCTGGGGGGTTTCACCCCGCGGGACATCCCGATCTCGGATGTCCCGCGGGGTGGGAGGTGATCGGCCCGGGAATCTTATAGATTTCCGGGCCGATCACCCCTGGGTGTTGGTCCACTTTAATGGCTGGGCACTGGAGCACACCCCGGCCAAAGGTAAGCCAGGTATGTGGTAGCGGGCTGTAGGAATGCCAGGAAAGTTGAGTTTCATGGACAATCTTAGGGGTTTCACATGGGGCATCCCAAATCGGGCAGCCAAGTGATGAGTAATGTTTATTCTTAGTATACAGTACGTCCTGCTCCAAATCCTTACACTTGGGATATACTCCGCCAGATGGCGCTGGACTGCAGAGACATCTCAAATACCCGGGGACCTCCCACAAATCCCCAGAATTTTTCTGCAGTCTGGCTGCGAAGGACGAGAAATGGCTCTCTACTGGCAGGTGAGCGGGGCTATTATCCTGTGGCCCTGTAGGACTATTCCCACCTGTTCCACTAGTAATATGCCTCCCAGCCTTGGCTGCGCTGGTCAGGTGAAGGTAGGCAGCACCGCTGTTAGGTGCTTAGGAGCGCTGCTCCACCGCAATCCCCCACCAAAGGGTAGGTAGTTAAGGGTTATGGTGAGCCTCTATGGGATGCCCCTCCCGCACTAGTGCCCCCTTGCCCCTGCCCATCGGTGGGCCCTGTTTAAGTGGCCGCTGTCCTCCCTCATCCTCCTTGTAGCCTTCGGGGGAAAAGAGTGGGGGGGGGTGTAAATGTGTATGCTATGCATTATGTGTTTTACACTCTTTTTCCATTCTGTTTAGTCTTGTATCAGCCGCCGGGCTGACTTGCCTTACTGTCTTTTTAAAATTGCCGCCGCCGCGCGCTGACTTGGTTCCGCGCTTGGCGGCGGCATTACCTCAGGCGCTGGTGCGCCATCATTGGCTGCTTGCACGTTCTGGCTTCGCGCTCTTCGGGGGGGGGGGGGGCGGAGCCCGTCTATGGCGCGCTCCGCGTCAACGCTGATACCGGCCCGCCCCTCGAGGTATACCGACGCCATCTTTATCCTGCTTGGTTGGCCCATGTGCGACGGACCCCTACCTACCGCGGTCCGTAAGTGCCCTCGCGGGCGGCTTTGTATCTTTCAATTTTGTTACTGTGTGCTTGCAGGTCTTGTCTGCTTATGTCTTTCAGGCGGGGCGAACCCTTTTGGCTTCTCCCGGCCCTGTATTAGTATATAACTTGTAGGCTTTGTAAAAATAATACTCCCACTTCCCTAGCGGGTTATTGGGGCATCCGGGGTTGCTATATAGAATTATTCCCTATCGGCGCATAGCGCCACTATAATCACCATATGGAGGCATCCCAGGATAATGTGATCGGGGTCCCTTCGGGACCAGACCGGCTGTGTGTAGCGTGTGGGCAGCCTCATGCTGACGCTGACAAGGCGCGGGTCTGTGTATACCCTGTGCTGAGCAGGTGCTTGCATTGCAATCTGGCCTGCCAGTGGCTGCACCTCGCTTCACATCGCCTACTCCCCCAAGCTTAAACCTCACTCCTACTGAGTTGCATACTAGTGGGGATTCTCAGCCTGATGTGTCTTCTAGACTGGCTACTGTTGAGCAGTTGATTGCTAAGTCCTTAGCGCGTAAGGCCCCTGCTAAGAAGCGGAACTTGACGCTTAATGTCACTGTTTTCCCTATGGGGACTGAGGAGTTTTGGAATCTTTGTGGCTATACCCCGTCTGATGAAGGGGAGCTCTTTTCTGATTCAGGCTCATCTGATGAGAGACCAAAGGGTCATGACGATTCTGGCTCTGACCCCTGGGCCCCGGATGACACTGACAGATTATTGACCCAGATTTTTGAGGTTTTGTCCATCTCTCTCCCTGTTGCGGCTCCCAGGCAAAGAGGGGAGCTTTTCCATACAGCAAAATCACGTTTGGAATTTCCAGAGCAGGCACATTTCCATAACCTTGTGCTCAAGGAATGGGAGCGCCCCAGTAAACTTCCCGGGGTTCCAAAAAGTTGGGATAGGAAGTATCCCTTTCCTGCTGAGGCCTGCTGAGGTGGTTAAATGTTGGTCACCCCCCCCCCCCCGAGGTGGATGCCCCGATCCTAGGGCTATCTAACACCTCTGTCATGCATTCCCCTGACTCCACTACCCTGCGGGATGCTGAGGACCGGCGCATTGACCAGCTGGCATCCCACGCCTTTGCATGTGCGGGGACGCCGCTGTGCCTGGTCTGTGCCTCTGCCATTACTGCTGTGGCCACTAGAACCCTTATCAGAAATATGCTTGATAGTGCCCCTGATGATTTGCCTTGTGAGGTGTTTAATGCACTCTCCAGTTGTGATGTTTTTGTAAATTTTGTCCTCTCAGCATTGGATGACACCATCAGAATGTGTACCAGAACTTCTGCCCTCGTGGTGGCTATACAGCGCTCGGTTTGGCTGCGCCAGTGGGCTGCTGACAACGCTGCCAAGAAGGCCCTGACTGGGTTTCCCTTTAAAGGACTGAACCTGTTTGGGGACCGCCTGGACCTTTTTGCTAAGGGAGGCAGGTTACCCCAGCGCAGGCGGCAATCTCGGCCCTTTCGGGGTCAGGGTTCCTTCTCCTACCCTTACCGTGGTGCCAGACAGGGGAGGGGGGTTTCCTTTCCTGGGGCCCGGGGAGATTTCTGGGGTAGGGGCAGAGGACATCCTGGCTCCTCGTGGGGTCGCAAAGCAAAATCCTCTCCCAAGCCCCCTCAGTCATGATGGGGCGCCCTCACCCATCCGGGTGGGGGGGGCGGCTGCAGCACTTCGCTCACGTCTGGAGGCTTCATGTCTCAGACCGGTGGATTCAGGAGGTAGTGTCCTCCGGTTACAAGTTGGAGTTTGCCGCCTGTCCCCCTCCAAGATTCATCAGATCCCGGATTCCTCAGGACACTGTGTCAGCTCAGGAGCTAGTGCAAGCAGTGCAAGGCCTCCTGGAGCTGGGGGTCATCTGCCAGGTCCCCAAGGGCTTTTATTCCAACCTATTCACAGTACCCAAAATAGATGGTTCAGTCAGGCCCATCCTGGACTTGAAGATCCTCAACAAGTTTGTCAGGGTCAGGCGATTTCGCATGGAAACTCTGCGCTCTGCCATCAGTTCCCTGCGCCAAGGGGATTTCATGACTTCTGTGGACATCAAAGATGCTTATCTTCATATTCCTGTGTTCCCAGGTCATCAAAGGTTCCTCAGGTTCGCTCTGATGGATCAACACTACCAGTTTGTGGCCTTGCCCTTCGGCCTCACTTCAGCTCCCAGGGTGTTCACCAAGGTACTGGCTGGCGTGATGTCTCTGCTCAGATGTCAGGGCGTCCGCGTGCTTCTCTATCTGAATGACATTCTCATCACCTCCTAGTCTCTACATCAGGTAGAGTTGGATACTCAGCTGGTGGTGTCCACTCTGGAGTCATTTGGATGGGTGATCAACCACCCCAAGTCCTCACTGTCCTCTTCCGTGGTAACTCCATTCCTAGGAATGAATCTGGATACAGTTCAGGCAAGGATCTTCCTTCCTCAACAGAAGGTGGACAGTCTGATTGCACAGGCTCAGTCCCTCCTAGCTTGTCCCCATCCCTCCATCAGGCAGGGGATGCAGCTGGTGGGCCTGATGGTGGCATGCTTCGAAGCGGTCCCATATGCTCAGTTCCACTTGAGGCCTCTGCAACTTCACCTATTGTCAGTATGGGACAAGGACCCAGCGTCCCTGGACAGGGTCTGTGTGCTCTCCCCCCTGGTCAGGAGGTCCCTCTCGTGGTGGATGGACTCAAGCAACCTGTTGGGGGGCAGATCCTTTCTTGCCCCTTCCTGGGAGACGGTCACCACGGATGCCAGTCTGTCAGGTTGAGGGGGTTTCTGGAAGTCCCTGCGGTTCCAGGGGAGGTGGGGCCCTCAGGAGGCCCGCACACCTATCAATGTCTTGGAACTGCGGGCGATCAGGTTCTGGCTCACTTGACTACTCACCTTCGGGCCTGCCTGTTCAGGTGCGCTCAGACAACCAGACGGCAGTTGCCTACATCAATCATCAGGGAGGGACCCGGAGCAAGGGGGCCCTCCAGGAAGCGTCTCTGATCCTGACCTTGGCGGAGGCCAATGTCCCCTGCATATCAGCTCTGTACATCCCAGGGGTGGAAAATCGCTCTCTGTGTCACCTTTGGGGCCAACCAGATGTGGATCTGTTTGCGTCCCGCCACAATCACAAGCTCCCAGCTTTTTTCTCTCTGTCCCAGGATCCTCTGGCCTTGACTTCGGATGCGCTAGCAATGTCATGGCAGGACTTTCAGTTCCTGTATGTCTTCCCTCCAATCCCCCTGCTGGGCAGGGTTCTGCACAAGATTGCTCTAGAAGGGGTGCCAGCAATTCTGGTGGCCCCCAGGTGGCCAAGAAGAGTGTGGTTCGCAGACGTGGTACAGCTGGCATTAGATCAGTACGCTCTGCCCTTGGTGCCAGATCTGCTCACTCAGGGCTCACTACGCCATCCCAATTTACAAACTTTGGCTTTGAAGGCTTGGCTGCTGATGAAACCTCCATCTTGATGGAGAAGGGGCTGTCTTCCTCGGTTGTGGATACTTTGATTAAAGCTAGGAAGAAGTCTTCCTCTTCCATTTATTACAGGGTTTGTGTGCCTACATTGACTGGTGTGAGTCTAAGTCTCTTCCCTGTCGTGTGTTCTCTATTCCCAGGATTCTGGAGTTCCTGCAGCATGGGTTGGAGATGGGGCTCTAGCTCAGTACTCTGAAGGGTCAGGTTTCTGCCCTGGCTATTTTCGTCCAGAAGTCCTTTGCTCAGCACCCTCTGATCAGGACTTTTTTCCAGGGGGTCACTCATGTGCGTCCCCCACGTAAGCCTATGGTGCCTGTTTGGGATCTGAACTTGGTTCTGTCAGCCTTGCAGGGTGCTCCCTTTCAACCTGTGCAGGATGCTGCCTTGGTCATTCTTACGCTCAAGGTTGTATTTCTGGTGGCTATCACTTCTGTCAGGCGTGTGTCTGAGTTGGCGGCGCTTTCCATTCAGCCTCCCTACTATGAGAGACACCAGGACAAGGTGGTGTTTCGTTTCAAACCTGACTTTCTGCCTAAGGTAGTGTCTGCCTTTCATTTGTATCAGGATATTGCACTCTTTGGATGTGGTTAGGTGTCTGAAGTACTATCTGGTGGCTACTGCACCTTTCAGGAAAACTGATGCTCTTTTTGTGGTCCCTTCTGGTCCTAGGAAGGGTTTGGCTCCTGCCAAGTCTACTATCCGCAAGTGGATTCGTCAGGCTGTGATTCAGGCCTACTCTGCTAAGGGAAAGAATCCTCCCTTCCGCCTTACTGCTCATTCCACTCGGGCTATTGGTGCCTCTTGGGCTTTTCAGCACCAGGCTTCTGTTGAAAAAGTTTGCAAGGCCACTACTTGGTCTTCTGTTCATACCTTTTCAAAGTTTTACAAGGTTGATGTTAGGGCCTCAGCTGATGCTGCTTTTGGCGGAAAGGTTCTGCAGGCGGCAGTGGTTTAAACTGTCTGCTGCTGATTTTTCTTGGGGATCCCACCCTACTTTATGGACACTGCTATTGGATGTCCCAACTGTAAGTATTAGATTTGGAGGCGGACGTACTGTATACTAAGAATAATACAATTCTGTGACTACTCACCTGTAGAATTGGTATTATAAGTATACAGTACGTCCTGCTCCAACCCACCCTTGGTTTGCATTTTCTTGGATCCCCTGTATGGTGATTGTTATCATTGTTATAGTTGATAGTTTAATTCTCCCGGCTTCTCATTAACTGCTTTTCAATGCTGGGGATTTGTGGGAGGTTCCCGGGTATTTGAGGGGCCGGGAGGAGCCTATTTTCGATGTCTCTGCAGTCCAGCGCCATCTGGCGGAGTATATCCCAAGTGTAGGTATTAGATTTGGAGCAGGACGTACTGTATACTCATAACACCAATTCTACAGGTGAGTAATCACAGAATTGAATTTTTTTTTTTATAAAGCTCCAACTTCTTCTGTAGTGCTGTACGAGGTATAACTACAGACCAGGTAAAACATACAGTAAGAAGAACATTGCAAACTATAATAGATATACAACAGGAAAGCGAGCCCTTACAAGCTTACAGTCTAAATGATCTGCTTTAAGGTCCTGTTTACGGAGCCTTGTGGAATGCAACCTCCTTCCTTACTGAATTTAAAGCAAGCCTTTAGCGCATTAATGTCCTTAATCTCCTTTTGCTCCAAGGCAAACCCTTTTCATGTCATGAAACGGAAAATATCCTCTCTTCCTTCATGTGTTGCTTCTGAAATAGACACATCAGCTCAGTTATACGGCGAGCTGAATGGGGTTGTATGAATGGGCACTGCTGAATAATTCATTCATAAATATGCGCGTGCTCCACAATCGCTAAATGGAGATGACTCATTCAGGGCACAGCCCAAGCCTCTGCTAAGAGCCATTAAACAAAGCCTGACAGGGGGAAGCCATGCAAGGGATGTGTCCAGAGGGGGACCAAATCCTCATGCAAATCACTATGAGTCACTTGTAATTAAGAACAGTAATGAAGCATTTATATGGAGGAAGGTGACAGATTTAAAATTTACTGTTTTCAATAAAAAAAAGCCTTGGTATGGCTTTCTGTTTAGTGGCAGAGGTAATTAGATGTTTCATTTTTTGATGAACAAATTAATTGGACTATTAAAGAAAAGCTGTCATAAAAGAAAACCTGGCATCCCTCTGAAAATACTTCATTTCAGTGCATGCAACTTAAAGCTCACAGGGAGAATATATATGACCTATATCTCTATTTCAAATTAGCAGGGGAGCACCCAAGGGTTGGTCCAGGGGTCTGAACCCCGGCCTGGTGGAGCTTCTCTTGACTTGCAGAACTCTTCTGCTCAGCATGGTCGCTGTTTGCATAAAAGGATGCTTAGCAGCAATGAGCACCCAGGCTACCTAAAGCTTACAGGGAGAATACACTTGAACTATATCTCTATTTCAGGTTATCAGGGGAGCACCCAAGGGTTGGTCCAGGGGTCTGGACCCCCATCCCCCCCCCCCCCTTGCCTTTTACAGCACTCATCCGTAGAACATGGCCGCATGATTGCTCTCTATGTTGAATTCAGTCCCTGAGATTTTGGCGTTCCTGCATTCTGGTTTAGATGTGGGTAGTGACAGACTGGGGCCAAAATTCAGCTCAGAATTCTACTGACCTCTGGCCACCCCATGACCAACCTGCGACATCCCCACTGAGCGCCCCGATGTGCTTCCTGGACAGTCAAAAAGTGTGTTCCAAGGCTGAGGCTATAGCATTAGATGGGTAAACCATAAGTAGAGGTGGGTTGGCCACATGATATTGTGGCTATAGCGGGAGAACATGGGCTGGAAATATTTGACTGCTTGACTACAGGGGTACAATTAGAGCTGATACATGGAGGCTGGGGTTCGATGGGAGTGATAGAAGCAGCAGCCCAATCAATTCCAAAGCATTGCAGCCCACAGGGAATTCTCCTGGATCTCCCTATAGCCAGTCCATCCTTGGATATCGGCCAGTTCAACAAAAAGTAGATGGATTTGCTGGGCTATTTGTATGTGCGGCTGATTCGGCAAAGTGCGAGCGCCACTCCTTGGTTTGACTGCTCAATTGCAAAAGCTTATTCTTGGGCCTTGTGCCATCATGGTAGACCATGTATTTAGAGGGGCTACTTCATCTTCAGTACATGTGTTAAGTTTTACTCGAAAGACAAGTTCGCACCCACTGATGTTTGGCTGCAGATACAGTTTTCTAGCCCAGTCCAGTAAATCGAGGCCATTGTTCAAGTTGTTTTAATTCAGATGTTCGTGTTTTTCTTTCCTGTCCTTGTTAAGACTGCTTTGGGAGGTCCCAGAGCAGATGAATGGCTAGCTGTGTCATTTACGAATAGGAAAGTGGCTGTAAAATCCCTTTTTTGGAGACCTAGCAAACGGTTCCTACCTTTATAGACTTTCCCACAGCTTTTCAATCAGAGGCACAAGGCTCCCTACTTACCCGTCATCGGCTCTGCAGCTTTCATCCCTTTCCTGTAGCTCCAGTATAAAAAGCTGGGCCAGAGGGTGGGCATGGCCTGTGTCCAGAAGGCTCCCCTTAAGAACTAAGGGTGCTTCTGTACATGGGAACTCCTGCCCTCTTTCTCTGATTTAAGGGAGTTTAAAAGACTCCAGGGAAGCCAATTTCCTCATTCCAGGGGTATCCCGATTTGGGATTACCACTGTGTGCAAGTCCCGGAATCACTGAGTAAACTCCCTATCCCATGGTGCAGGCCGCATCCCTGCTGTAGCTCTAGCTGAGGCGTGTACCAGCACTAGGCATTTCTGATTGGCTGGCAGGTGTAATGTGGAGAAGTGTGAATGGGGGCAGTGGCTTCCATTTAGCCTGCTAGCCAATCTGACGACAGAGCAGCTAGCAGAAGCTGAATGGAGCACAGGGCTCTGATTGGCTGCCCATCTCTGCATGTGTCATGGAATAACCAGAAAGTGAGTAAGTGCAGGGATGCTGGGGGATGCACATACAGATTTGGGTTGGAGAGAAACCACACCAGAGAGTGCAAATCCTAGATGTTGTTCTGCTTTGAGGTTCACCTGTGTCTGAGAGAAAATGTTGCTGGTGCTATTAGCTGGGGAAATGTAATGATTGTGACCGATGTTGACGTGATGTGGGGGCTATAAAGCCCCTCAGACCAAATCTGTTAAAGTGGCCAAACATCTGGTGGCTATATCTGATGGTGATAAAACAGATCCACACCCCAGCATTTCCAGAGTTTTTACTAGTCAGATTTGCTGATTTGCTTTATTGTTGTTGGCATATGAATAACAGAAGTATATCTCAGGGATAACTGTTCAGTTTCACGGGTAGCAATTAAACTGCATTCATAGGCCGACAGGATTACAAGACAAAGATGTGCAGGCCCTAGAACTGCTCAGAGAACATGTACTATTTTTATTAACCACTCTCTCATTTCACCTGCATGCAGCGCCTCCTGCTGACGTAATCCAGCATCACATCTCATTTGGACTAACATGACACTGAGCTTATTGGTTTGCAATGGAATAGACCAAAACCCACTACTTGACGGCCCTGGAATCTCCCCTGGGGCATCCAGATTTTGGGATGCCCCACTGCTTGAAACCCCCCGAAAACTTAAGAACCGGCCGCATCCCTTTTAGCAGGGAGGGTGCCCTCTCCAGGCATTTGTGAATGGAACATTCCTTGCTTTTTTCCCTTAATTGTTGCTTCTTTTCCACAACCCCTCTTTGTCTATTTCACTTTTCCACATCCCCTCTGTCTTTCTCTTTTTCTACATTCCCTCCTCTTTTTTTTCACATTCCCTCTGTCTCATGCTTTTTCCTCAATCCTACCTTCTTTCTCTTTTTCTTTTTCTACACTCCCTCATTTTCTTTATTCCCTTTATCATTCTCTTTTCCACATTGGTGTAACTAAATGTCATGAGCACAAAGCTCATTAAAAAGGTGGGGAAGCCACTGTGATGGGGCCCAGTGCAGTCAAACCCACTGCCCCCCCCCCATTTAGTTATGCTCCTGCTTTTCCACATGTCCCCCTCTTTTTTCCAAACTCTCTCTATCCTATTTTCCACAGCATCCCTGTATCACTATTTTTGCCACATTCCATACTTTTTTCCCTTTCCCACATTTCCTCTGACTCCTTCTTTTTCTCTTTTCCACACCCCCTCCATCCTCTATTGTCCTTAACCTTCCATGTCTTTTCTGGCTTTCCATTATCTCTCTCTTTTTGCCTTTCTCTCTGACTTATACATTTACTCCATCTCTACTTCACACTCCATCAACCCCCAAGGTTCGGGTCTGGCATGTTCTGCCGAATTTTGATTAAAAGTTCGGGTTCAAGAATCCTATCCCCATTGATGTCAGTGCAGCAGAAAGTGCACAGCTGTAAAAACTCCCCTAAGTGCCACGATCCCCTTCCTGGAGGCATTTGAAGTGGTCCATGGTCGGGGTCACAGAAAAATGGCCTTGCTGGCAGTAGAAGTGTCGTCGCTCAGGCAGACATTTCTCTGTGGACCATTTAAAACGTCACTCACCAGCTCAGCTTCTGCTGCCGCATCCTTTAGGTGAAGCTGCTCCGCAGCCCATCAGCCAGCTTGTCTATGTTTGGGGGTGAACGTGGAACTCAAACACAGACTTCTGGCTGTTCGTGTTTGGGAAACTTTTCGGTTTGGGTTCGCCAACCACTACTCCTAACCCCTAAGTTTAGCCTTAGTTCAATAAAAAAATGATTGTTAGGAGACATTGGATTTAGTAGAGGTGTCCATGTATAATTAAACTTCAGGTTAGTTACACTTGCACAGGCAAACCTGTCACCAGCATATGCACGGTTGCACCTTAAAGGTACAGTCCAGGCTATTGCTATAATAAGGCAGCAAGTAGCTTACCTGATGCTTGTCACATGTGCCTCTCCTTCATTTCCTGCTGTACCGAAAAAGAAGCTATTTAAGGGCTTTAAAGAGTCCCCCTTTTTCCTCTTCCTCCATGACCACACTCCAAAGAGGTCACACGGCCGCCCGGCTCTTGGCACACTCTGCATGAGTAAGCCCAGCTAGCCACAAGTGTCCTCACAGCTGGTCCCAACCATAACTGAACATGGGCATGACTCATTTAGTTGTGCCAGGACATGCCAGCTCAGCCACACTCGGGAATGGAAGCAAAGCCAGCAGCCATTGTTCTCATTGCTCACTCCCAATATGGATGGAAGCTGCACACACTTCATAGGATGACAGTGAGATTGTTTACAGAGGTCCATTATAACAGGGGAGCCGGACACTATACTTGTCATGGATAGTGACCGACAGTGATACTCCCTACACATTTCATACTGTTAAAGGGAACGTCCTCTTTTGGTGGCACTTTTAAAAGTGTAAAGTTTTTTGTACTAAAAATGTCCTCCAGGTGATTAGCTTATCTAGCATTTTTTAATTTTTTTCTTACATTAGCAAATGTGGGTTTTATAGTAGCAGTTTTCACTACCTGCAATCTGTACACCAAGATCTACAAGAAGAGACGTGTGATCCCTGTACACACAGAACACAGTGTTCTGTGTGTACAGACTTGGTGTACGGTTGCTAATAGCAAAAGATTGCAGGTAGTGAAAACTACTTCTATAAAACACACAATTGGGAACATAAGAAGAAAAAAATACCAGATAAGCTCAACACCTTGAGGACATAAAATTGACACACACAAAATGTACACTTTCAAAGATGCCAGCAAAAGTGGACTTTCCCTTTTTAAATGTTTATTGTAAATTATATGAAAAAGTCAAGAGCAGAGTTTTACAGCAATCATTATAATGGCACAAGAAGCTGGAACTATTGGATATGTAATATGCAAATTCCAGGAACCATGAGTCACCCCAACGCACAATCTCATAAATGTGAATGGCTGGAATAAGCCCAGAGCCTTATGTAACAGTTCATTACGAGTGACCGGAAAAGAGCCATCTGTCACCGGTAGCGCACTCCTCTCTCACACATGCTCTGTTACATCATCTAGATCTGCTCTACTGCTAAATGTGGGGTATGCAGGGCCGGCCTTTGGGGTGTTCAGATGGAGCGTCCGCACAGGGCGACATCATCCAAGGGGCACCAATGTGACACCAGACTTGCTGCTGGTCATTGATTTTCATCATCTTTCTCTCATTTTAACATTTCCTCCATCTTCCTCTTTTCCATACTTTATTCATCTTTTTCTTTCTAAATTCCCTCCCTCTTTCTTTCTCTCCTTTATAACATTCCCTCCATATATCTCTCTTCTAGATTCCATCCATCTTTCCCTATTCCACATTCCACATCACAATTAGTTCTGCATTCTAGCAAGATAATGATTAGATAGGTGCTGGAACCTCATAGAGGAGTCCACTACTTCCCCTGAAACATATATCACTTTAAACTAGACTTGAGATGTGCACACAAAATACTAAGCAAAAAGTTTTTCAATCATAAAAAAACTTTAATGAACTTGTTTAGTATTAAAAACTTTTTGCATAGTATTGTGTGCGCATCTCAAGTCTAGTTTAAAGTGATCTATTCCGCATTCCACTTTTTCTTTTCCACGTTCCCCCCCATCTTTCCCTCTTTTTAACACTCCCTCTAAATATCTCTAATCTACATTCCATGTGCCTTTCTCTATTCCAGGTTCCCTCCATCTTTCTCTGTTTTCCATCTTTCCTCCATCTTTCTCCGTTTTCCACATTTCTTCCACCTTTCTCTGTTTTCCACGTTCCCTCCATCTTTCTCTGTTTTCCACGTTCCCTCCATCTTTCTCTGTTTTTTCACATTCCCTCCATCTTTCTCTGTTTTTTCACGTTCCCTCCATCTTTCTCTGTTTTTTCACGTTCCCTCCATCTTTCTCTGTTTTCCACGTTCCCTCCATCTTTCACTGTTTTCCACGTTCCCTCCATCTTTCTCTGTTTTCCACGTTCCCTCCATCTTTCTCTGTTTTCCACGTTCCCTCCATCTTTCTCTGTTTTCCACGTTCCCTCCATCTTTCTCTGTTTTCCACGTTCCCTCCATCTTTCTCTGTTTTTTCACGTTCCCTCCATCTTTCTCTGTTTTCCACGTTCCCTCCATCTTTCTCTGTTTTTTCACGTTCCCTCCATCTTTCTCTGTTTTCCATGTTCCCTCCATCTTTCTCTTTTCAACATTCCCTCCATCTTTTTTTTTTTTTTTTTTTACATTCCTCTCTCTTTCATGCGTTCCCTTCATTTATTCATATTCAGCGTTTCATCCCTTTTTCTCTTTTACACATTCCATCCATCTTTCACATTATCTCAGTCTCTGTTCCACGTTTCTTCCTCCTTCTCATACTTTCTCTCCATCTGTCTCTATTGTTTTAGAGTGTATATGGGTGCTTGATGGTCCCATCCAGAATTTTGCACAACTTAAAGTGCAGTTACATTTCACTATTCTGTGTTTGGTTCGTCCCCCCTGTGGCACCCCGATTTGGGATGCCCCAATGCATCAAAACCCATCATTCGCCCGCTTTTCTTACCTTTCCAATGAGCTCACGGCACAGGCACGGTTCTCCTCCAATTGGCTCCCCCGGCTGCACATATTGTGTGTATAAGTTAAATGGAATCCTAGCCGCACTCGTGATTGATGCACTCCCCCATTCCCCCCCCCCCCCCATCCCTCCGCTGGATGTGGCAACACCACCCATTTAGTTACGGCAGGGTTGTCCACACACACCCCGAGCCAATAGGCACGACTGGATCTAGTGTGGTTGAGGCCCCTGATCAGAAAGTCTGGTGCAAACAACTGTTAAAGAATGGCTGCCCTGGTCCCCTTCCCATCCTCCCTGACCTCTCAAAGGAACTTTGGAAACTGTAGGTAATCTACAAAACAGAAGTGGCCATAACCTTAAGCAGACCATGTCTGCTGCCACAGAGCACCAGCCCTTTTCCCTTTTAGCTGCTTCAGTCCCAGGAGAGGGTGACATTGGAACATCTGTCACAGATTAGAGTTGGATCTTATTTCCTTCTCTCTGATTAGAAATTAAATGGCTATCTGTGGTGAAAAGGCTAGGCAACTAGATTTTGTCAGTTATTTCACTTTCACAATTAAAAATTACTAGTGCATGAATTAATCATACTTAATCATACTACTAATCATACTTTAATCATGCTCAAGTCACTTTAATCACCATGGGGTCAAAGCCTCATGAAGGCAAGGTGTTGCTTAAATTTCCTTGGCAGCTATGTCCTGTTTTTTTTTTTCAAACCTTTTTTTATTGAGAAAATGATGGCAGTCCATCAATCATTTGTTCTGAGTACAATATTTTAAAGTGGAACAAAACCCAGCGCGGCCTTGCCCATTGGCATGCTAAATTGGTATGTGTGAAACCTCCCGGGGCGATGGAAAACTCAACTTCTTCCTGGCTCCCTCACCGATGTAAACACTTGCGGCCACATCTCCAGAATCTTTGGGCTGTGTACGCGCTCCCGCCCCCAGCCATTCCGATAAGCTGGGGACGGGAATGCGCCCACTAGCCACAAACCTGAAGATTACATATCAACTGCAAACAACTCTGATTGGACGAGTGTCTGCACATGTGCCGTAGGACCAAGGAAAGCTGAGTTATAATGGATGATTTGGGGGTTTCACGCAGCAGGGCATCCCGGTACAGAACAAAACCTGGGATAGTCGAAATCCCAGGTTTTGTTCCGCTTAAAGCAAATGTGAACCAGACATGTTGAAATTCCTTTGATACACTCTGCAACATATTGCTGTCTGAGTGCTGGGTGCAGCAGAGTCAAATCCAGATAGACATTTGTGGTGTAACAGGAACTGGCTTTACTGGAACATGAGCGCAGTAAGAGAATGTCACCTTACATAAGTCAGAGAGCGCAGCTCTAATGTACAGGAAATACAACATGCAGCAGGGAATATGCAACAGAGACTACAGATATGTAACAACACCATCTACTGTCAAAGCTGTAGACAAGCTGTAAGCTGTTGCACAATAAATTCAACACCCCTTCTTAACAGCTGAGGCTTAGTCTGTAAAACCCACCTTCTTTGTAAGCCTTGAGTGTCTTTCAGCGGTCAGGGGCTTTGTAAGGATTTTTGCTGTCATATCCTCAGTAGTGCAACAAAGTAACTCAAAAAGTCCCTGCTCTTGAAGATTCTCAGTCTCAAAGTGCTGACTTAAGGTTTGTAGTATTTCTGCTTCAACCCTTTCTTGCTCAAAACAAATCAGGATATCGTCCACATAAATGAGCACATAGTGTAAGCACTTTATTTATTTTCATATGCCATGCTCTGGCAACTTGCTTTAGGCCATAGATACTAGTATGAAGTTTGCATACTAGGTCTGACCTTTGTTCATCTTTGAACCCTGGCGGTTGTTCCATGTAGATGACTTATGATAACTTGTGTAGAGGTGTAGAAATGCTGTTTTCACATCAAAGTGTTTCACTTGCATTTTCCTTGTTTGTTTCATGTCCCGCAGTGTGAAACTCCTCAAAGCGTCTATATAAACTTACCTTTCCCCGGGCCAACGATGCATACGGAGCATATGTAATGCTCCGTAAACTGCTCTGTTGTAAACCACTTCGGCAATAGGAGCGAAATTGACCATATCTGGGCTGGGGGCGGGAGCACACTCACAGCCTGAAGATGCGGAGATGTGCACAGCAGATATTTTTCACCCTATAAGATGCATATTTTCCTCAAAAAGATGGGGGGTTGAAGGAAATGTCTGTGCATGTTATCGGATGAATGTAAAAACAAAAATCTTACATTCCCAAGCTCCCACGCCGCAGCATCTGTCTCCTGCCAATATAAACACATAGACACACACACAGAAAATATATTACCACCGTCGATGCCCGCCGCCTCCACATAAACAGGTTCCCAGGATGCCAGATCCAGCAACTGGGTGGCCTGTGACTCGTGCCAGCATCCAGCCGGAACTGGTGGCCTGGGAACTTGTTTATGTGGAGAGGATGGCGAAGGCAGCAGGCGGCAGAAATGTATTTTGTGTGTTTGTGTGTGTGTCTCTTTATGTGTATATGTTGCCTGGGAGATGTCTGCTGCCGCGTAGGAGCTCAGTAATGTTTTTACTGGGATGCCACACACACTGCCTGTGTTTGAGATGCCACCCACACTGCCTATATTTGAGATGCCATAAACACTGCCTTTATTTGAGATGCCACTCACACTGCCTGTATTTGAGATGCCATAAACACTGCCTTTATTTGAGATGCCACTCACACTGCCTGTATTTGAGATGCCACTCACACTGCCTGTATTTGAGATGCCAATCACACTGCCTGTATTTGAGATGCCACTCACACTGCCTTTATTTGAGATGCCACTCACACTGCCTGTATTTGAGATGCCACTCACACTGCCTGTATTTGAGATGCCAATCACACTGCCTGTATTTGAGATGCCACTCACACTGCCTTTATTTGAGATGCCACTCACACTGCCTTTATTTGAGATGCCACTCACACTGCCTGTATTTGAGATGCCACTCACACTGCCTTTATTTGAGATGCCACTCACACTGCCTGTATTTGGGATGCTACACACTGGCTGTATTTGAGATGCCACTCACACTGCCTTTATTTGGGATGCTACACACTGCCTCTATTTGGGATGCCACACACACTGCCTGTATTTGAGATGCCACTCACACTGCCTTTATTTGAGATGCCACTCACACTGCCTGTATTTGGGATGCTACACACTGGCTGTATTTGAGATGCCACACATGCTGCCTATATTTGTGATGTTACACACTGCCTGTATTTGTGATGCTACACACTGCCTGTATTTGTGATGCTACACACTGCCTGTATTTGTGATGCTACACACTGCCTGTATTTGTGATGCTACACACTGCCTGTATTTGTGATGCTACACACTGCCCATATTTGTGATGCTACACACTGAGCAAAGGGGGTGGGAGTAGCTCTATCACTATTATTTATACAAAATTATCAACATTATTATTCAGGGCCTGGGAACCAGTTTACCGCCCAGTTTAACCCTCTCATCATCTAAGTATTAAGCACCAAACATGTCTAGCTATGTGGAAAGACAGAGATTTGGTTGCACATATCTGCAGATACATGTGGAAGCCACACCGCCCCGACAAGGCACTCTGTGTTTAGTGTGGTCCCTACTTTTATTTTTGAGTCCCCAAAGTTGGGACATGCAATGCAGCCAGAGCTACTCACCTGGGAAGATGCCAGCCTCCCTTTAGAACACTCCATAGGGAGAGATCCATGGTGGCTGAATCCCTCCCTGTGTGTGTTCATGGCAATTCAAACTGAGCAAAGGGGGTGGGAGTAGCTCCATCACTATTATTTATACAAAATTATCAACATTATTATTTAGGGCCTGGGAACCAGTTTTTCCGCCCAGTTTAACCCTCTCATCATCTAAGTATTAAGCACAGAGTGCCTTGCCGGGGCAGTGTGGCTTCCACATGTATCTGCAGATATGTGCAACCAAATCTCTGTCTTTCCACATAACTAGACATGTTTGGTGCTTAAAGTGGACCAACACCCAGGGGGGATCGGCCCGGAATCTATAAGATTCCCGGGCCGATCAGATCCCTCCCCGCGGGGCATCCGAAATCGTATCGTATTGTATTTGGGATGCCACACACACTGCCTGTATTTGGGATGCCACACACACTGCCTGTATTTGGGATGCCACACACGCTGCCTGTATTTGGGATGCCACACACACTGCCTGTATTTGGGATGCCACACACACTGCCTGTATTTGGGATGCCACACACATTGCCTGTATTTGGGATGCCACACGCACTGCCTGTATTTGGGATGCCACACGCACAGCCTGTATTTAGGATGCCACACACACTGCCTGTATTTGGGATGCCACACACACTGCCTGTATTTGGGATGCCACACACTGCCTGTATTTGGGATGCCACACACACTGCCTGTATTTGGGATGCCACACACACTGCCTGTATTTGGGATGCCACACACACTGCCTCTATTTGGGATGCCACACACACTGCCTCTATTTGGGATGCCACACACACTGCCTGTATTTGGGATGCCACACACACTGCCTCTATTTGGGATGCCACACACACTGCCCCTATTTGGGATGCCACACACACTGCCTCTATTTGGGATGCCACACACACTGCCTCTATTTGGGATGCCACACACACTGCCTCTATTTGGGATGCCACACACACTGCCTGTATTCGGCATGCCACACACACTGCCTGTATTTGGGATGCCACACACACTGCCTGTATTTGGGATGCCACACACACTGCCTGTATTTGGGATGCCACACATGCTGCCTGTATTTGGGATGCCACACACACTGCCTGTATTTGGGATGCCACACATGCTGCCTGTATTTGGGATGCCACACACGCTGCCTGTATTTGGGATGCCACACACACTGCCTGTATTTGGGATGCCACACACACTGCCTGTATTTGGGATGCCACACACGCTGTGCCTGTATTTGGGATGCCACACACACTGCCTGTATTTGGGATGCCACACACACTGCCTGTATTTGGGATGCCACACACACTGCCTGTATTTGGGATGCCACACACACTGTGCCTGTATTTGGGATGCCACACACACTGCCTGTATTTGGGATGCCACACACACTGTGCCTGTAATGTGGGATCTGTAATGAGGTAATAAAGCAATTCTGTGAGTACTCACCTGTAGAATTGTTTTTGTTCTTGCATGGCACGGCCTGCTTCGGTATTCATAACAGTTCATAACAATTTTTCAATTATTTTCCTCTGCCAAATCCTGGGTGTGTCTTATGGGGCCAAAAATACTGTATATTTAGCACTACAGCACTCTCTCTATTTTTTTGTTAGTCCTATAGAGTTCTGGATCTTATGAAGGACATTTAATATATCTGATATTATATTGATGAATTTTGAAAACGTGTTTTGATGTATGTTTTTGAATTGATTTTAATGTGCCTGTTGTGTTGTAAAGTGGTAATCATGTGATTTGTACTTGTTATACATATTGCAGGGCAGTGCTTTTGATCCATTGGTGGTAAATTGCCTCCCATGATGCCCCACCCCAGGATGCCTCACTTTAGTGGCTAAATGATTCCCAGTACATTTTCCCGGCAGGAATGTGGGTGCCAGGACAATACTTTTGTTTCTGCTGGGGCTAATAATCAGATGGGGTTATTACTGGCCTCGGCCAGCCCATGAGCTACTGAGCCCCCACCTCCCATGTGCATTCCAGCTGGTCTTGGAGTGTGATGCATAGTTCAAGTGGTGCAGCAGACAAAGGTAATTGTTACACTGTTACACTGCAACATTTGGTGCTGTCTTCCGTTGAAATTGATGAAGAAATGGCTGAGATATCGGGGTTTACAGTTTCACCTCATGATTTGTCTTCTGAATAATGTTGGCTTGGATCTGTGATGGTGCTCTGCACTGGCAGCAATGTGAATCTGGCGGAGGAAAAGGGAGGGACCAGCAATCCTGTCCTGCTCTGCTGAGCTGATTGGGGAACAGGATTAAAAAGAGAATGTCATTGGCTGAACCTGTAAACCCCAAAATCTCAGCCATTTCTGTTTCAATTTAAAAATAGAAAACGGTGTAGCCCGACACAATGGTCTAACAATTTCCTTTGCCTGCAGTATCACTTTTACTCTACAGCATTGCAGGGGCAGATAAACGGCATGGGTAGACACAGAGGTGGGATATACATTTTTAATTGCCCGTACCTTATTTATGAAGTTGTCAAGTGCTGCACACATTTATATTTGTATAATAAATGTTTGCACACAATCTAATAAACAACAAACTGTGTAATACTATTAAATGTGTCTAAGCAATATTAAGGGATTAGATTACCTATTTGTTCCAGTTCTTCTCAGTTGAGAACTGCTACAGTTTTAACAAATGGTTCTGCAGAACCAGGGAGAACCTGCTGAATGCCACCCATGGCTAGATATGACCACTGGTAAAGTCTTGGTATTGTAGGGGCAGATACTGTGGCCCTTGCTACAGGTAACTCCAATCTCCAGGCCACCCCTGCTCACTGTAGGGGCAGATACTGTGGTCCTTACTACAGGTAACTCCAATCTCCAGGCCACCCCTGCTCACTGTAGGGGCAGATACTGTGGTCCTTGCTACAGGTAACTCCAATCTCCAGGCCACCCCTGCTCACTGTAGGGGCAGATACTGTGGTCCTTGCTACAGGTAACCCCAATCTCCAGGCTGCCCCTGCTCACTGTAGGGGCAGATACTGTGGTCCTTGCTACAGGTAACTCCAATCTCCAGGCTGCCCCTGCTCACTGTAGGGGCAGATACTGTGGCCCTTGCTACAGGTAACTCCAATCTCCAGGCCACCCCTGCTCACTGTAGGGGCAGATACTGTGGTCCTTGCTACAGGTAACTCCAATCTCCAGGCCACCCCTGCTCACTGTAGGGGCAGATACTGTGGTCCTTACTACAGGTAACTCCAATCTCCAGGCCACCCCTGCTCACTGTAGGGGCAGATACTGTGGTCCTTGCTACAGGTAACTCCAATCTCCAGGCCACCCCTGCTCACTGTAGGGGCAGATACTGTGGTCCTTGCTACAGGTAACTCCAATCTCCAGGCCGCCCCTGCTCACTGTAGGGGCAGATACTGTGGTCCTTGCTACAGGTAACTCCAATCTCAAGGCCACCCCTGCTCACTGTAGGGGCAGATACTGTGGTCCTTGCTACAGGTAACCCCAATCTCCAGGCTGCCCCTGCTCACTGTAGGGGCAGATACTGTGGTCCTTACTACAGGTAACTCCAATCTCCAGGCCACCCCTGCTCACTGTAGGGGCAGATACTGTGGTCCTTGCTACAGGTAACTCCAATCTCCAGGCCACCCCTGCTCACTGTAGGGGCAGATACTGTGGTCCTTGCTACAGGTAACTCCAATCTCCAGGCCACCCCTGCTCACTGTAGGGGCAGATACTGTGGTCCTTGCTACAGGTAACTCCAATCTCCAGGCCACCCCTGCTCACTGTAGGGGCAGATACTGTGGTCCTTGCTACAGGTAACTCCAATCTCCAGGCCGCCCCTGCTCACTGTAGGGGCAGATACTGTGGTCCTTGCTACAGGTAACTCCAATCTCAAGGCCACCCCTGCTCACTGTAGGGGCAGATACTGTGGTCCTTGCTACAGGTAACCCCAATCTCCAGGCTGCCCCTGCTCACTGTAGGGGCAGATACTGTGGTCCTTGCTACAGGTAACTCCAATCTCCAGGCCACCCCTGCTCACTGTAGGGGCAGATACTGTGGTCCTTGCTACAGGTAACTCCAATCTCCAGGCCACCCCTGCTCACTGTAGGGGCAGATACTGTGATCCTTGCTACAGGTAATCCCAATCTCCAGGCTGCCCTTGCTCAGGATGCCCACTGGAGGGGATAGTTGTAGTGGGGTTCTATCCTTTCCAGTCCTGGCCCCCCTGAAATCTGACCTGCTTCTTCTTGGAGCAGAGGTCCTCTGCATTTAGCAACATCTCAGGCAAGCTGATCTCTTTTCTGTGAGCTCCTAACCCCCTGTCAGTGACCTTATGTGTGCTTATGGGTGGAACCTGTTACCTTTGTTCCTGTATGAATCAATCTAAGTGATTCTTTCACTTTCTGCTGGCACGACGGGTAAAAGGAAAAGTACTGGGACTATTCCTGGCCTCGGAGGCTATTGATAGCCTGCAATCCGGTAGCGTTGATTGGCCATGTGTCAGCGTCAGCAGCCATCTCCATTGTTTCAGCTGCCCGTGTTTGATCCTGTCGCTGTCTGCGTCAGTGATACATATCATTGGCGTTGTGATGTCAAAGTGTGGGTGTTTGGTTGGGGAGAGACGGTTGTAAAAAGCCAACGCTGCTGCCTCTTAGGGAATAACAGGGAATGATTCATCGCTGTTCACATTAGCTTGATGCTAAGTATAGAATCATTCAGGAGCCGAACATCCGCACGGATTAGTATCTCTGCTTGCTAAACTCAGGATGGCAAAACTGCTTAGCTAAATAAAGAGGGTGGCGGAGTGAAATCCAAAGTGCAAGCTGTGCTGGCTAACCAGCTATTGGCTAAATATAGCCACTTTCTGTTTACACCAGGATAAGTATATTAAAGAGGGTGGACATTTTTATTGAAAAAAAGCCATTTTGGGTACAAAGAAGAATTAGCTAAAGGACCATGCAGAATGTCTGACCTGCTTCTTCTTATCAGAGGGACCCAATCTGTAGCTCAGGAGCCACATGTGGTTGAGGGACTGCTTCTATGTGGCTCAGCAGCTGTCTGCTAGGCCAGAACATTTGGGGAGGTCGAGGCTGGGGGCTCACACTGGAGCTAGACATTGTTGGCACTGTGCACTGATTGAACAGAGAATTATGCCAACATCTCTCTGCAGCTACCCAGACACCTCTTGTGATGCTTGTGTCATGCAGGCAACAGAAGCTGCAGAGACGGGTAAGCAGCCATGCTTCCCCGATCCTGCCATTTAACCTTTTTTAGGCTGGGGGATCTGCTTGTGTATTTAATGGGGAGATAGGATCCACGTGCATTCTGAATATTATATTTTGGGGGCTGGCTGGAATCCCTGCATACTCTTTATAGTGCTTTTTTGGTGCTGAGGGAATCCATGCCCACTTTGCTTATTTTATTTTGGGAGGGTGGATCTGCTCACACCCTCCTTATTCTTTTTTTGTGGGCTGGGGAATCCAGCGTATATTAAAGAGATGCATCACATGATGTGCCTAAACATCACTCCCCCCTTCCTCACTGCTTTTTTGATGTTGGCATTATCTAAAACTCTGACATCCAGCAGCATTCCTGGCCCCTTTGCACCCCCCTTAGCCATCGTTGAGCTAAGCAGACTTAGCTGTACTTAACTCTAGCCGTCCTCTCTTCAAAACTCGTGCCCCCGTTTCTCAGATCTCAGGCTCTTCTGCACCGAGTCCCATTGTAGCCTATGCAGTGACACTGCGGATGCGCGAGATCTGAGGGGTGGCACAGTGCATGACGGGACGGCAAGATGGCGCAGGACTGAGGGATTCTGGAGCGCAATGCGACCAAACAGGTAAGTTTAAAGTTGTAAACTTTAAGAGTCTGTCTTATGTTTCCCACACCCTGTACATACAGATTGTTCACATTAAAAATCATCCTACCTGCATCTACTCCATGTTATGAGCCTTTAAACATCCAAGATGGCGGCTCATGGAGCTTCAGGCAGCCTGCAAACAGGAAGTGTCCTCTGACTGTGTTGCTCTGCATTCTGGGATTGCTGTCCTTTCCCTGACCCCAGCTCTGCTCTTTCTGTGCAAAGAACAGCTATAACCTGCCCCACCTGTACTTTATCCCACTCTCCTCTCCTCAGTAAGTGTGATGAGTCAAGATGGCGACACCCGAATCCTAAAGTCCTGAACAGAGTTGCAGCCAAGTGGGGGAAAAGAATAATAAGTGACTAAAAACTTAAAATATATTAATTTTATATGCTGGGGAATAGTTTTTTAAGGGCTTGGGATTTTCATTAAATCATGCTGAAGGTCCAGTTTTAGGCTTTTTTTTAGGCTGGGGGATCTGCATGTGTATTTAATGGGGGCATAGGATCCATGTGCTTTCTGCATATTATATTCTGGGGGCTGGTGGGAATCCCTGCACACTCTTTATAGTCCTTTTTGGTGCTGAAGGAATCTATGCCCACTTTACTCATTTTATTTTTGGGGGCTGGGACGGTGGATCTGATCATACCCTTCTTATTCTTTTTTTTGTGGGCTGGGGAATCCACAACCATGCTGGATATTAAAGAGACTCTCCAGCTTTTAAAGAGGAACGTCAGACCTTTTCTGATGTGCGTAAACATCCCTACCCCCTTCCTCACTGCTATTCTCAGTGTGTCACACACCCCGCTTCCCCTTTAATTCTTACGATCGGGTTACTCCACCGGCAGGTGGCGACGTTGCAGAGAGAAGTCTTGAAAACGAGCCCCTTCCGGCCTATATATACCTGGGACCTCCCACTTAACACCCAGTGTTTTCTCTCTGCAAGATGCGACAAGACAGAAGAAAGAAGTCTCCTGCTTGCAGGTAGCCGGGGTCAAACCCCGGCACCCCCTTTTGGTCTATTTTTGCCCAGTTCTATTGTTTACATGCCTAGATGGTTAATGGAAGCCTCCCAGCCTAGGCTGCTGGCTGGGCAACGGTAGATGGCACTAGGTGCCTAGGAGCTTATCTCCTCCGCTCGACCCCACGCGTGGGGCAATGCGGCTATCCGGCATGGTGATCCGGATTTGGGATGCCCCTGTCCCGATGTTCCCCTTGGCCATCTTCTCCCGCTCGCTCCCTTCGCTTTGGGGGGGGGGGGTGGTTTTGCATGGGGTGCTTTTTACACTTGGTGTGTGTGTGTGTGTGAGGAGAGAGCTAGCAGACGCAGGGTCAGCGCCGCGGTGTGCGGCGCGTGGCCTGAGCTGCTGGGGCTCTTTCTCTTTTCTTTTCTTTTTTAAACTTCCCCCCACGTTTGCATGCGGCGCCGCCATTGGGCGAGCCGCGTCACTGGAGTTCTGGGGGCGAGGCCGCGCTCTCTGTCGGCCTCGCTCTGTGACTCACTGGCAGGGAGCGTGGCCGGAGTGCGTCGTTAGCTGAGCCCCGTCCCGCATCACTTCCTCTGTCTCATTACAGAGACAGGTGCTGGAGCTGGCAGGGGAAAGGTGCACGTCCAGGAGTGCGGCTGCAGCGGCAACAGGTAGCGGTCCCCACCTCGCGCACGTGGGGCCGTCATTTGAGCTGTAGTTTTTTTCTTTGTGACTGTGTGTTACTTGTGTTTAATGGTTTCCCTAGCACTTTGAGCATTACTCCTGGAGGCACTTATCACTTTATATACATGTATAGTTGTATTCATGATGTATATACTGATCATGTATGGTTTACCATGATTGTTTTATGTTTGAGTGTGATGCATACTGGCTAATTTCCCTGGGGGACTGACTGTGGTCTCTTTTCCCCCACAGATCCTGGGATCCCCTCACTGCAGTGGCTCTCCCGGTCTGATATACCTGGCTAGTCTTAGTCTCTAAATTGGGATTTTCCTAGGCTTAAAAAATCCTCCCACTCCCGGGACTTTAATTATAAAGGGGCATCTCGGGTTGCTTAATGCGTAAAACCATATGGAGGCTTCCGACGTTACCGGAAATGGCTCTTCGGGGCTATCCAGGCTGTGTGGGGGTTGTGGGGCTCCGCTCCCAGGCGATGATGTCATATTATGCATTCCATGTGCAAAGCCGAATATTGCGCGCCAGTCCGTCGCTTCTGGCTCCTCGCAACTTCCATCATCTCCTACCCCCCCTCCCTTATTCCGGACCCCGTGTGACATTGTCAAAAGTGGGGATTCGCATTTCGAGGTGCGTGCGCGATTGGCCAACCTCGAGAAGATCATTTCCGCCACGTTAGCTCAGAAGGCTACGGCAAAGCGGAAGCACCTTTCTCCGGCAGCACCTGCTTCGGAGGATCAGGTAGTTGAAATTTTGGATTGGTCCAATTGTCCCCCTGATGAGGAGGGGGAACTCCTTGAGGAGTCGGATGATCCTGCAGACCAGCTATTGGTTGACACCGCTGGCGATCAGGTTGTGGGGGTGTCCCTTGACACTCCTTCCATTTTGGCTCAAATTTTGGCTTTGGATCCACCCGAGGCGGTCCCTCCGCCAAAGGGTGAGTTGTTTGATGTGCCCCAGCCACGTTTGGTGTTTCCCAGGCAACAACACTTTGTGAGGGTTGTCCTTAAGGAATGGGAACAACCCACGCGCCTGGCTGGAATTCCTCCTAGTTGGGATAAACGTTATCCCTTTCCAGAGGATTTGGTGAAGCTTTGGTCGGTTTCCCCTGACGTCGATTCACCTATGTTAGGGCTGTCGAACACGGCTGTGTTGCACTCCCCTGACACTACTACCATTAAAGATGGTGAGGATCGTCGGATTGATCAATTGGCTTGCCATGGTTTTATCAGTGCTGGATCGACACTGCGGCCGGTGTGTGCTTCGGCGCTTCTTCTGTTGGCAGTTAGGTCCATTATTAGGGATCTGTACGCAGGTCTTGATCCCGCTTGTGATGAGTTTAGTTCTCTCAAGCAGTGTGAGTTGTTTATTTCCTTTGTCTTGACCGCCCAGGACGATGCACTTGTGATGAGTAGCAGGACAGCGGCACTGCTGGTTGCTATTCGTTGGTCAGTGTGGCTGCGCCAGTGGACGGCGGACCTTAACTCTAAGAAGGCGCTTACAGCGCTTCCTTTTGTAGGTTTGCGTCTGTTTGGCGATAAATTGGATTCAGTTACCAAGGGTGGTAAATTGCCTCAACGCAAGAGGCCCCGTCGCTCCTTTCGGGGTGCGACTTCCTTTAGTCCCTCCTTTCGGGGAGTCAGAGCGGGCAGAGGGGCGTCCTTTCCCGCTACCAGGGGTGCAGGTTGGACCCGGGGAAGGGACCGTGGCCGTCCCGGTCAGTCCTGGGGTACCAAGCCCAAGCCTGCTGGTAAGCCCGCTCAGCAATGATGGGCTGCCCTCACCCGTGCGGGTGGGGGGACGATTGCGACACTTCTCCCTGGTTTGGGAGCAAGAGGTTCCGGACAGATGGATCCGGGAGGTGGTGTCGTCCGGTTACAAGATGGAGTCTCGCCCTCCTTCGCGGTTTTTCCGGTCTCGGGTGCCCACCCATCCTTTGGCCGCGCAGGGGCTCCTGGCGTCGGTAAGGAATCTTCTGGAAATGGCTGTCATCCGGCCGGTGCCGCGTTTAGAGGTGGGCCTCGGTTTTTACTCCAATCTTTTCACAGTCCCCAAGAAGGACAGGTCTGTTTGCCCCGTCCTGGATCTGAAGTTCCTCAACAGGTTCATCCGTACTCGGAAGTTTCGCATGGAAACTCTGCGTTCGGCCATCGGTTCTCTTTGGCAGGGGGACTTAATGACGTCCATAGACATCAAGGATGCTTACCTTCATGTTCCCATCTGCCAGGCTCATCAGCGTTTTCTTCGCTTCGTGATGAAGGATCGGCATTTTCAATTTGTGGCACTTCCGTTTGGCCTCACCTCGGCTCCAAGAGTGTTCACCAAGGTGCTGGCAGGGGTGATGGCCATTCTCAGATCTCGGGGCATTCGTGTCGTACCTTATATGGACGACCTTCTCATCATGGCTCCTTCCCTCAATCAATCGGAGACGGACACCAGCTGGGGGGATCTGGGGTTTCTGTACCTGTTTCCTCCGATACCCATGCTAGGCAGGGTGGTACGGAAGCTGGCTCTGGAAAGGGTGTCCGCCATTCTCGTGGCTCCAAGGTGGCCAAGGCGAGTATGGTTCGCAGACACCGTTCCTCTGCGGCCCGATCTGCTCACGCAGGGTCGGCTGTGTTACCCCAATTTACCAACGCTGGGTTTGACGGCTTGGCTGCTGAAACCTCCATCTTGAAGGAGGAGGGTCTTTCTGACTTGGTCGTTAAGACTCTGATCAGTGCCCGGAAGAGGTCTTCTTCTATCATCAACTATAGGATTTGGAAAGCCTATATCGCTTGGTGTGAGATTAGATCTTTGCCTTGTAGGGTCTTTTCGGTCTCCAGGTTTCTGGAGTTTTTGCAATCAGGGCTGGACTCTGGTCTTCAGCAGAGTACTTTGAAAGGGCAGGTTTCTGCCTTATCTATCTTTTTTCAGAAGCGTTTTGCGCTTCATCCTTTAGTTAAAACCTTTTTCCAGGGGGTTACGCATGTGCGGCCTCCCAGGAAACCGTTGTCAGCTCTCACTCACCGTGTCCCCGTTCCCGCGCCGTCCCCGGGCGACTGGCGGCGCAGCTCCCGGCCCGGCGTCCTGGCCGTGCGGCGTCGGCTCGGGCGGGGGCGTCTCGCGCGGTGCCCGGCACGGCCACGCCCCCCTCTGCTTCCAGCAGACGTGCTCGCGCAGAGGCGCGAGCGCGTATTTCTTATTCCCTCCGGCGGCGCTGTTCTGTGCACGCCCGCCGGAGGACTTGTTTAAAGGGCCAATGAGCCCTAACCACCCTGGGGCTAACGCCCCTTCCTTGTTTAAAGGGCCAATGAGCCCTAACCACCCTGGGGCTAACGCCCCTTCCTTGTCTGGGCCAATGAGCCCATAGGAGGGCTTGGGCTATTCCCAGGCTCTACCTATAGTTGCCCAGTTCTCAAATCGCACCAATCACACATGCAGCTTCCACAGCCCCTATCACTGTAGCCTCCTATAAAGGGTTCACACCATCAGATGATCAGTGCCTGTTATAGCGCCTTGAACCTAGTTAGCTGCTAGTCTCTTGTGATTGTTTTGAACTCCTGTTGCCGACCACCGCCTGTTTTTGACCATCCTCGATCTGTGTTCCTGTTGCCGACCTTCGCCTGTTTTTGACCATCCTCGATCTGTGTTCCTGTTGCCGACCTTCGCCTGTGTTTGACCATCCCCGATCTGTGTTCCTGTTGCCGACCATCGCCCCGAACCTAGACCACGAACTGCCTACTCCTTTGTACTGCTGCCATCTCGGACCTCCCGTTGCCAACCTCCAGTCTGTTCTTGGACTTCCGTCAATCGCTCAGCTATTGGGCTACTCAATACCACTTCCAGCCAAGGGTTCTCCAGACCTCTGAACAGTAAGACTCCAATCTTTGAGCCATTGAAGTCCTGGGGGCAACCGATCCCGGGCAGGCGTGTTCTGCGTCCCGGCAAGCGGGGGCCCCTATAGGTGAAGCTGGCTGCGGAGATTGGGGGTTGAGGTCTTACCGAGAGGGCTGGAGGTACCTAAGTGGATTGTTGCAGTACCCAGAGCGTGACAACCGTTACTCCCTGTTTGGGACTTAAACTTGGTTCTCTCTGCTCTTCAGGCTCCTCCATTTGAGCCCTTGCAGGATATTGCTTTGTCTACCTTGACTCAGAAGACTGCCTTCTTGGTAGCTATCACTTCGGCGTGTCTCGGAGTTGGCAGCCTTGTCGATTCAGGCGCCCTATTTTGAGAGGCATCAGGACAAGGTGGTCTTTTGGTTCAAACCGGACTTTCTTCCTAAGGTTTTTTCTGCTTTTCATTTGAATCAGGATATTGTTCTTCCCTCCCTGTGTCCTAAGCCTAAGAATGACAAGGAGAGGGTTTTACATTGTTTGGATGTAGTACGCTGTGTTAAGTACTATTTAATTACTACTTCTCCGTTTCATAAAACTGATGCCTTTTTTGTTGTGCCCTGTGGGCCTAGAAAGGGTTTGGCTCCGGCCAAATCTTCCATTAGCAAATGGATACGTCAGGCCGTTATTGGGGCCTATTCTGCTAAGGGGAAAGTTCCCCCTTTTCGTATCACTGCTCATTCGACTCACGCCGTTGGAGCGTCTTGGGCTTTTCAGCACCAAGCTTCTGTTGAACAAGTTTGTAAGGCTGCAACCTGGTCTTCTGTTCATACTTTTTCTAAGTTTTACAAGGTTGATGTACGGGCCTCAGCGGATGCTGTTTTTGGCCGCAAGGTTCTGCAGACTGCAGTCATTTAAGTTATGCTTAATTTTGCCTTCGGATACCCATCCCTTGTGGACACTGCTTTTGGATGTCCCGATCGTAAGAATTAAAGGGGGAGCGGGGTACTCACCTGTAAAATGGATATTGTCAGTGTGTCACACACCCCCCTTCACCCGCCCTTTTTTGGTATCCTGGATCCTTTATATGGTGAAGCTTTTCTTTATTTTGAGGTTACCATCGGATTTCCTGGTACCTTGTCTTTCTGCTTTTGAATTCACTGGGTGTTAAGTGGGAGGTCCCAGGTATATATAGGCCGGAAGGGGCTCGTTTTCAAGACTTCTCTCTGCAACGTCGCCACCTGCCGGTTGGGGTAACCCGATCGTACGAATTAAAGGGGAAGCGGGGTGTCTGACAATATCCATTTTACAGGTGAGTACTCACAAAATGGTATTTTTTTGATGTAGGCATTGTCTAAAACGCCAACGTCCAGCGGCATTCCTGACCCCTTTGCACCCCCCTTAGCTGTCGCTGATTGATCGCAGTGAGCTTAGCCAAACTTACCTCTAGCCATCCTCTCTTCAAAACTTGTGCGCTGCTCCTCAGATTTCGGGCTCTTTTGCATCCTATGCAGTGACACTGCGCATGCGCAAGATCTGAGGGGGCTGCACAGTGCATGATGGGACGGCAGGATGGCGCTGCCCGACAGAGACGGCGCAGGACTGAGGGATTCTGGAACGTGATGTGACCGGACAGGTAAGTTTAAAGTTGTAAATTGTGAAACTGGAGGGGCAGGGGTGGCCGAGCAAGCCAGGTTTGGGGAGTTTTTATTAACTCTCCAATACCTGAAATGTTCCTTTTTAAAGCAGGAAAGCAGTCTCTTTTAACTTTGCATCCTAGCCCCAGCCCCCAGATCTTATATGGTCACCGAATGCAGCTTTCCCACTGCCAGCTTTACAGAACAGCAACCCCTGCTCCATGCGTGTGCACACTGTCCGTTAATAGGAATTGTGCCTAGGAACACACGCATAGCAGGGGATGCCTTTCTGTAGCTTTGTGGCTGCTGCGAGAGGCACTAATGAACAGCGCTGATGCTGGGACCAGGTGAGTTTATTTTAGGCATCCTGCTTATTAACTTTCTAGGCCTGGAATACTTGGCCCCCTGTACGACCTTTTCAACTACTTTCCCATAAAAAAATGCTTGGGGCAAAAGGCTGTCTTACATGGCAGGTCTCCTGTGTGGTGATATCTATAGGAAAAGTATTCTTATACCTCCCTGTTATTTCCCTTTAAATATATATATATATATATATATATATATAATTTTTTTTTTTTTTTTTGAAGTGGTAAACAATTGCCCAAGATAGGGGGCTTCAGAATGCAGAGGCTTTTACACTTTTTATTATTGTGCTTTAAGGGAAAGTCCACTTTTGATGGATTTTTGGAAAGTGATGATTTGAGTGATTTTGTGCCAAAATAATTTACTGGTGCTGGGCTGATCTAGTATTTTTTTTATTTGTTCTTATGTCGGCAAATGTGTGTTTCTTTATAACAATAAATCTTTATTGAGGTGAACAGGGCGATCAGACACACCAATCACAGTAAACAAGGACATCATCTCCGTTTACATGGCAGCACCATCATCTATATGCACATTTCGAGGCAAATGTGTGTTTTATGGAAGTAGTCTTCACTATCTGCAGTCTGTTGCTATTGGCAGCCGTACACCAAGATCTACAAGATGAGAGATGTCTGTACATACAAAACGCTGCTTCCTGGGCATGTGTAAGGTTGAGTGAGCTCCTTCACTTCAGCAGCATCCATAGCAGCGTTTTGTGACGTTCTTAGTGTACGGTTGCCAATAGCAACAGATTGCAGATAGTGAATACTGCTTCCATAAAACACACATTTGTTAACATAAGAAAAAAAAAAACAGGACCCAGGTGCATATTGCAGTAATGCACGTCTCCTATTGGAGGAGGTGTAGCTGTCCTTTGTTGGGCGGAGTTCTGCTGGGAAAAGGTGAATATCTCTTTAATAGGACTCACTGATGGCATGAGGGGGTGGTTTAGGTTAGTCTAGTATCCATGTGAACCAGAGCCATTCCAGGCACAATTGCTAGATATGGATTAGCTTCACTTTAAGCCTACGTTCCCCCATTCCTATGGGGGGGGGGTGCCAGCTCGATCTCCCCTCCCCCTACCTGCTCAGTTTACTGATTTGACGTTCACTTGACGTTCACTTGTCTGCTCAGCTTACAGGTTCTTTTGGGTTGAGGGGGTGTTAACCGGACCTGTTGGAGATGCAGGGTTGGTTGGGTCAGAAGGTGGTGTCATGCTCGCCTCTATTCTATTAGACTTCAGGCAAATACAGATTTTAGTCCATTTTAAAGAGGACCAGCAGTCAAAAATAACTGCTGATCCATCCACCCCTAGCATCAAGCCTGATACTGGAGAAACTCCTCCACTTCTGCATTGCCTCCCCACCATCTGCCAGTTCTCACCCTCACATGGGTGGTCACGTGGGGCATTGAATTGGCATCTAATGGTTAGGGAACGCTTCTGCGAGTAGGTACCTCTGCCTGGCATCAGGCTTGATGCTAGGTTAGGCACAGGGGGCTTCCTGTGAACCCTGGTGGATGTTGGCACACATGGGGGGCAGTGGGCAGTTAGTTGGGAAGCTCAGAAAAGTATTGGTGCTGGGGAGGCATGCTGTAGCCTTGCACAGGACACCTTTCTTTCCTAAGGACAGCTCTATTCCAGCTTTTCCACATTTTCATCATTCATAACGGTCACGTAAACTGCCGCTCACATGTTTCCCATGTTTGCCCATTCACAATTGCCTACTGCTGGGATGCAACGCGAGTGGGGATGCGACTGCTGCTCGCGCATGCGGCATTGGACTGGGAATGAAGGTGAGTTTTTGGGCAACCTGGGTGGTTTCACACAGCGGGGTACCCCCGATCGGGGTGCCCCGGGAGGAGCGAGTATATCGGAGACTCCAGGGTGGGTTTTGGTCCTCTTTAAACCAGTTTATGGGTGGGGGGGTTGGCTTATTTACAGGCTTTTGCGAAACGAGTAGGTGAAGCCCCATTTCCCGGTCACATGCTCCAGGGATCTTCTGTCCATAAAAGATGCATTTCACTACCACCATTAAGCCCAAGAATCAGACATCCTGTATCCTGTATTCAGTGGGACAGTCTTCTCCGTAATGTCAGCATAGTGGGACATTTAGGTGTCCCCAAAGTTTTCAGGGGAACCAAATGCCTCGAAGTGGGGCAGGATGTATGCATGAGACCTATCCCTGGAAGTGAGGGTGACATGAAGCAGGTGAGAGTGTGAGTACACACTGCTGTGCTGTGTCTTCCTATATACACTCCTGGTTCACCCTTTACTGCATGTCATGTGACCTGGTCATGTGCTCCACTGGCTCTCGTCCATTCCTCCAGCCTTGCCTGTCAACGTGTGCCCTGCATTTCCTGCTCGGGTGCTCCAGCTGTTAACCCTCCAGACATGAGCGGTAAGGACAGAAGCGAGAGGTCCCCCTGACAGGAACGTGTCTGTAGGGTGGGAGGTGGAATGCTGCTGCACAGGTGCTGCCTGTCATATGCTAGCCTGTGCCATGTGTGTGTGCTGTGATATGGGGTATCGGCTGGGGGGGGGGGGGGGGCTGGCTGACATGTCCAGCTGTTAGCCAGTGATCAGCATTCATGGCTAGTATAGGACGCTCTGCACACTGCAGCTTGTATCGTCCTCATTATTGTGAGTCACTCATCCGACTGCTGAATCACTGTCACTGACGTGCATGACAATGGAGGGATCACATTGTTTCCATCCGTCTGCAGCTCACCGAGAGCGTGTGTCACTGGCTGCTGCATGCCACTGGGGTCCACACCAGACATTAAAGGGTTTGATACAGAAACTATGGCTTGTTCCATGCCCTCTACTGCACCTTCTTAATTTTGTTTTACTTTAGCTGCTCTCTGCAAGCCTAAAGAGTACCTTAAAGGGTACCAAAACCCAGAATTTTGACTATCCTGGGGCACCCCTCTGCATGAAACCCCCCAGATCATCGAAGGTAACCGATCTCTTCCCGATCCTACGGTGCATGTGCGGCCGCTTGTCCAATCAGCACACTCGGCGCCCCTGATGTCGCGACATCTAAGCCTTCGTCTAAGGCCAGCAGCTCTGAGCGTGCTGGCGGCTGCACCCCCCCTTCCATTTGCAAATGGCCGCTGCGGGCACACTCCCTGTTAGAGGGGGGGCAAGGGATGCGTGTTCTGCTTGAGGTATAGTGGGGATGAGGCCACGGCTCGCGCATGCAACCGGGAAGCATGGTAGGTGTATGGGGCGTCCTGGGGGGTTTCATACAGCTAGGCATCCCATAAGATTCCCAGGCCGATTGTCTTGGGTTTTGGTCCACTTTAAAGTGGACCAACACCCAGCAGGATTGGCCCAGGAATCTATGCTTGGAGACGCTGAGCTAAGACGTCGTTTTTGACGTGCATCAGACGTGGCTCAGAGCACACTGATTGGAAGAACGCCAGCGCATGTGCCGTAGGACCGGGGTGAGGTGAGTTGAAGCTGGCGATCTGGAGGGTTTCACATCCCTGGGGAAGTGGACCAAAACCCAGGATAGTCAAAATCCAGGGTGTTGGTCCACTTTAAGTGGGGACATCCTGATTCCATGTATGGATGCTATTCTGCCCCCCCCCCCATGACCACCTGCAACATATTAAAGGGTAAACCCAAAAACAGTGATAAGACAGCAGCAACAGACTGTCTCATGGGCCTCTTCTTCCATTATCCTGTGAGGATAGAAGAGGTAGCAGGGCTTCACATTAGTCTCCTCATGATAAACTCATCATAAAGCTGCGCCATGACACACACTTCCCAGCTCAGCCATGACCCAGAAACAGAAGCGAAGAATTAGCTGTTGCTGAATACATAGGGGATTTACATCTAATTGGAGGTTTCAGGATGAATTCTTTAGAATGAATTGACTTATTTTACACTGTTCCCACAGGAGGATAAAGAGGAAGGAAGATAGTGTGTGCCTGAACAGGGACTCTAAGTTAAAGCAGAACAAAATCTGGGATTTTGAATTACTCAGGTTTTGTTCCTTACCTCCAGGGGCATCACGATATGGGGTGCCCTGCTGTGTGAAACCAGATCACCCATACAGACGCCATAGAACCCTGTTCTCTGCAGTCCCATCAACGCTCCCCCCTGCTCTGTGCACCACCACCAGCAGACCAGTTTCATCTGAACACTTTATTTTTATACTTGCCTATTACCTTGCTAATTTATTTTGTCGCCCGGTGACCTGGTGGCACTATACAAAAGGACGCCCAGATTTCTATATGCTAGTGTAAGGTAGGAAGTGGGGAAAATTGTTGCAGCCCCACAGGTTCTGCTGTTTCTATGAAGCTGACTTTGCCAGCTCCCCATCTGGCATTTGTGTTCTCCTTTGATTCTAGTCACAAGGACGTAAGGTCCCTTGCTAAGAAGTCAGATGGACACACCACATGACTGTCCACTATGAGCTTCTTATCTCTTTAGCGGACGGCAAAAGCATGCCCTGAAGCTGGTCAGGAACCTGCTAGTAGCAGAAGGCAGCAGAAGATCAATAGAAATGTAGGATCAAACATTGTATAGGATCGAGTCTTTTAGAGGTCAGCTATGCTTAAAGTGGACCATCACCCTCGGGTGATCGGCCCGGGAATCTATAAGATTCCCGGGCTGATCACCTCCCTCCCCGCGGGACATCCGAGATCGGGATGTCCCGCAGGGTGAAACCCCCCCAAAACCCCCAAACCCCCTTACCTTAGTTTCGGCGGCGGCCGGCCGCCGGCGCCTCCCTCGCGCCCCTCTAGGCGTGCGCGCCCCCGCGCCGGCCGTCTGTGAATGGAGGGACGCGCGGGAGGTGGCGGCAGAGGAGCCACGGACAAGCGGCTGTCAAATCGGCGGTCCACTTTAAACCCTTTTCTGCTTTTTCCCCATCAGAAAGCTTTTTGCTCCACATTCCTCCACTCCCTTTTTTGTTGTGCGTGACCCCCAGAGGAGTGGCTAGGCTTTCTGGCACCCAGGGCAAAGATTCGAAATGGCGCCCCCCACCTGTTGTCAGGCGCCCCTTTGGTGCCCCCCTGACCTGCTGCACCCAAGGCAAATGCCCACCCTAGCTACGCCCCTGGTGACCCCCATTGGGAACATTGCTTATTGTTCATTTCCAGTTGCATCATTGTACAACGGATCCAGAGGTGTCACAGGGACTGGGATAGATTATGCAAGCATTGTAATATGCAAAGATCTGGCCCTTGGCCAGCTCATGACCAGTTCCTGCCAATCCCTGCCCATGTACATACTGTATGTTTAAAGTGGGCCAACCACATGCTATGATAGGTTAAATTTAAAAAAAAACATATCCACTCCCCTTAGTGTCCTGGTATTTTGGATAAAAATACTCACAAATGATTTTGGCTTATCTTGCTTCTAGAGCTATTTTTAATGGGCTGTAATTGCTCCCAGCATGGGATTGCGAGGAGGGGGCTTAAACAGATATAGTTTAGAACAATGGTATCCTGACATACAAATCACATAGCTTGAAAACAAAAATTGCAGCGTTGAGGGCAGAAAACATCCAAACGGTAATGTACCTGGGGTGGAGGAGCAAAATGGATTGAGTTGTTTTTGGGGGATTTTGGTCTACTTTAAAAGTCTGGTCTGAGATTCACTGGCAGGAGTGGATATGACCACACTTAATCCAGTGGTAGTGAAGCTTTAGAATTGCAGGGGCAGATAATGTGGCCAGACTAGCCATGATGCTGAGGCTATAACATTGGGGGCAAAATATGGGCGATTCCTGCCGCCCATCGGCAGTCCCCCTATGGCTGGTCCACTGCTGGCAGCCATAGCTGCAGTGTTCTGTGTGTACAGGGATCACTTCTTTCAATTTGTGTAAAGTTACCAATAGCAACAGTTTTCAGATAGAGAAAAACAGCTTGCATAAAACACACATTTTCTAACCTAAAATTCTAGATAAGCTCCGCATCTTGATTTCATCCTTTTGGCACAAAAAATACACTTTCAAAAAAAAAATGCCATTGAAAGTGGACTTTCCTTTTAAATCTATAAGTTTAGATTATAGAAAGCCCACCCTTGTTATGTTTCTGTTTAAAGCCTTTGCTCTTTTTGTGTTATAGGTCCTGCTCAGGTCCCCATGATGTCCCCCAACGGTTCAGTTCCCCCAATCTATGTGCCTCCAGGATATGCTCAGCAGGTATGTATTAAGGTGACTCTATGTAAATGTCTGTCTCTTTGCAAATGCATTGTATCTTTAAAGGGACACAAAACCCCAACCTCTCCATCCCTGCAAAAAAATGTTTTTTTTTCTACCAACGGGGCCTTCAAGCCAGTTGGCTGATCTCAAGAGTTCCAGCTGATGTGACCCATCCGCTGACTACATCTCCGGTTTCCCCCGTAGTGTGGGAGGCACTCCTATACCCAGCCTATCTGGGTGGCTCGGTGCGGGATCACACCACAGCTTCAGGGAACCCAGGGATGCGAATGCTGGCAAATACAGTGTTGTGGGAGCCAGGAAACCCACCGACCCCAGGCATTGTACACAGTGGGCCATCCTGATTCTGGATGCTTCAGGGGAAGGCTAGTCTTTTAGAATCCTAGGCCTGGCCAACTCAATTTAGGATGCTCAGCTGTGTGAAACCCCCCAGATCACCTAGTAAAATTCACCTCTTCCCCGATCCTATGGCGTATGCGCCGCCACTCATCCAATCAGAGCTGTGCGTATTTAATGTTCTGCAAACAACTCTGCTTATACAATCAGGAGAGAAAGTGTCCGTACCCCGAGCGGCAGGCACTCTCCTGCCTCCAGCCTGATTAAATAGATAGGGGTGGGTGCGTGTGCATAATCCAAACATGCAGGGATGAGCCAGGAAGCAGGTGAGTTTTGCAGCGCCCCAGGGAGGGGCCAGGAATATTTGATGCCATGCTGGGTTGTGTGGCATTGGAGTTGTACTACCTATGAAGAGCTGTTTATGCCTGATTTTGATAGCTATATCCTGCCAGCCAATAAGTGTGAATGCACTCAGGCCCATCTTAAGGCAACATCATGTTTGGCACTGTGCACGCCTGCTTGATAAACCTGAACCCATGAACTTCCTCCCACCTTTATCCCCTTCAAAATCTCTGATTATATGTAAATACCTTGTTTATTCTTGTTTAAATTGGTTGAAAAAAGACATATCCTTCAAGTTCAACCCAGGGGGTTGGGGGTAGGAGAAGTTATTTATTTTATTTTTTTTTTCATTTGATTTTCTTGTTTCAATTTCTGGGTCTTAGCTGAGCTGGGAAGGGTGTGTCATGGTGCAGATTAATGAGTTATAATTTCTTCTGCTCTTCTGCTGTGTGACCACTGTGGCTTGCCACCCTTTGTCCAATTGTCCGAGTTGCTGTTTTGCTGGAGGAAATGGAGGAGAAGCACATGGGACAGCTGGTTCCATAGGCCTGGATGTCTCAAACTTGTCTATTACAGAGATCTTGTGACATACACACACCCCGGATTTTCCTTTGGCGCTTGTCCACCAGTTGCAAGCAGAATTGTGGACAAGGCACACCCCTTCCTAACACAATGACAGCATACCTCCTAACTGTCCTGATTTTAGGTGGACAATTCCTCTTTTGGGAGCTTGTTCTGTTCCACTATTATATCTCCCACAATGCTCAGGGCTGCATGTTTGAGTTAGCCAGCAATAGGCGCTGGGTAGGGCAGCGATATTCTAACAGCATGACAGTAACCACTGACGGCCGCTGCGTAATGTGCTCCTCCAACTCCATCCAACTCACTGTATTTCATTGATGGCAGTGTGGACCCAATCTTCCAACCCCACCACTCTCTGACATAATTACAGGTGCCACCTTCCCCCCCTGTACTACTGAAGAGTCATTCATTGGTGGCACAGCTTCCCCACAGCATACAGCGGGCCAGACCCACTCTTGTCATTGGAAGCTCTGGGTGTTTGGGGGCGGGCCTGCTGCACCCCCAATGAATATTTCTTCAGCCCCGTGCTAGGTAACTACATGCGGCAGGGGAGCTTGGGGGTTCGGGTCTGCTGTGCCACCAATGAGCAGCATACAAATAGGATGACAGGACGGGCGGAAGGGGTAATGTTCGCGTTGCACTACCAATGAGTGTGGCTACTGTACATATCTATATAACTATGGCAGCATGCAGCAGGGACCCAGTCTATCATTTAAACTGCTCATAGGACTAACAGGTGTGGAGGGGCTTGGAGGCTCACTGTCTGTGTTTGCACTGACTATCCATGAGGCATCCCAATTTCACCTAATATGAATCCCCCAGGATCACCCACAGAGCCTTCCAGGATCCTATGGCGCATGCATGACCTGTTCTGACACCAATCCATACTAATAAGCTGGGGCTGGGGGCTATCTGAGCAGACCACAGGGGGACCAGTAATGAGGATGCTCCTTTTTTCTTTATTGCATGGCACGGCCTGCTTCGGTATTCATAACAGTTGGGTTATTCCACCACAAGGTGGTGCAGTGGTACTGCAGAAAGCTGTGGCATCTCCCGGCCCACTATAAAAGCGGGATCAACCATAGAGTTCTCAGTGTTTCCTCTGCAGTGAAACTGCGAAGATAGAAGATGGCTCTCTCTCTGTGCGCAGGTGAGCGGGGCAAGCAAGCCTGCGGCCCTGCAAGTCTATTTCCACCGGTTTCTGGACCCTCACTGCCTCCCAGCCTTGGCTGACAGATCAGGTGAGGGTAGAAGAGCACTAGGGTCAAGTGCTCCTGGAGCGCTGCTCCAAGCCACAGTCTCTGTTCCACAAAGGGTAGCCGGCCATAGGCTTTATGGTGAGCCTACTAGGGATGCGGAGTTCCTGTCCTGGCTTCTGAAGGGGTGAGTGTTTTGGGGACTGTGTTCCCTTCTTTTCCTTCAGGGATCCCCCCCAGCGTGGATACTCGCCGCTGCCTTCTCGTCTCTCTCTCTCCCCCCCCCCTCTGACTTTTTGTTCGGGGGGGAGCAGGTGGTAGCTGCGAGTGGTTTTTGTTGTGGTGTTTTTGGGCGTTTACAGTGTGTTTTTTGGTGTTTTTAGCCCGCCGCGCCGCTTTGTACTGTGCTCCACAGCTGTGGGCGCTATAACCTGTGGCGTTTTTGCTTTTTCATGGCGCCGGCGGGGTCACGTGGGCGCCGTTTTCTCGCTCTGTACCTCTGCCGGCACCATTTTGGATTAGCTGCGCATCTGGATTTCTCCCTTTTGGGCTGCAGCGCAGTTTCCTTTGGTGTGTCACTTCATCCTGCGGTCTATGCCTTGGTGACCCTGCAGTGTCCTTGGTCCGTGAGTCCCCCTTGGGGTTTTTTTTCTTATTGGTCTCATTGGGCATGTGCTGTGGGTTGCTCATGTGTCGTTTTTACTTATGTCTTTCAGGCAGGATACCAGTGGGTTGTGGTTTCTCCCGGCTCTACTCCTTCCTCCCCCTCATCCCCCCACCCATTTTTGCTTATCTGGGGGTATCCCGTAGGAGGGCATCCCCGGTGGCTTTTGTATTACCCAGCGCTGGCCTATTGCACCTGTGTTAATCACCATATGGAGGCTTCTGGGGATAGCGTGCTCGGGGGTTCTTCGAGGCAATCCCGGCTGTGTTCCATGTGCAGGGTATCACCTATCAGCAATGATGTCATGGTGTGTGTGCCGTGTGCTCAAAGTGTCTTTGCGCTCCAGCTTGGTTTGCCTGCATCGCTTCCCAGTTCTGTGCCCCCTTAAGCATCACTTACCCCCCCACTGCGGCAATTAGCTCCCAGTGAGGGGGATGCTAGCGGGGTGTCACAGTCTGATCTGGCACTTCGTGTGGCCAACATTGAGAAGCAGCTTACCGGGCCCATTCCTAGGAAGGCCTCGGGCAAGAAGCGGCACCTGACTTCCACTCCCTCACACTCCACTGAGGAGTATGAGGAGTTTGATGCCACTGGGGGACTTTATTCCCTAGAGGAAGGGGAACTGCTCCAGGACTCTGACTCCTCTGGGGACCAAGGAGGGTTGCATTAGTGACCCTGGGTCTGCGTCCGGGGAGGAATCATGGTACCCTGAGGACACTGATAATCTGCTGTCACAAATTTTTGAAATCTTGCACATTGCTCCCCCTGAGGTGGCTAAGAGAAAGCAGGGTGAGCTTTTTCGTCCTGGTAAACAGCGTCTGGAGTTCCCTGAGCAGGGCCATTTTACTTCTATGGTGCTTAGGGAGTGGGAACGTCCTAATAGAATGGCCGCTGTGCCCAATGGATTGGATAAGAGGTATCCCTTTCCTGCTGATCTAGTATAGCGTTGGTCCTGTCCCCCTGAGGTGGACGCTCCCGTGCTAGGCCTGTCTAATACTTTGGTCATGCCTTCTCCTGACACTACCACTCTGAAGGACAGCGAGGACTGGCGCATTGATCATCTGGCCTGCCATGCTTTTACTTGTGTGGGGGCTGGACTGCGCCTGGCCTGTGCTGCTGCCATTACTGCTATTGCCCTTAAGAGACTGCTCAAGCGTCTATGTGATGGCGCTATGGCTGGTAGGAGGAGGGAGGATTATAGGGCCCTCTTGCTTTGCTCTGATTTTGTTGCATTTTTCCTTACTGCCATGGATGATGCTATGAAGTTGGGTGGTAGGACCTCTACACTTTTGGTGGCTATGAACCGCTCTGTTTGGTTACGCCAGTGGGCAGCTGATGCTACTGCTAAGAAGGCTCTCACTGGGCTCCCCTTTGTGGGGCTGCGGCTCTTTGGTGAGCGTCTTGATGTTTTGGCCAAGGATGGCAGGCTGCCTCAGCGTAGGAGGCAGCCCCAAACTTTTTTCGGGGGGGTGTCAGCCATCCTGGTGGCCCCCTGTTGGCCAAGAAGGGTATGGTTCGCAGACGTCGTGCAGTTGGCAGTAGACCAATACGTCTTGCCCAGGGATCCAGATCTTCTCACTCAGGGACAGCTACGCCATCCCAATCTACAAACGCTGGCTTTAACGGCTTGGCTGCTGAAACCTACATCTTGACAGAGAAGGGGTTGCCTGCCTCTGTTGTGGATACCATGATTCGGGCTAGGAAGAAGTCCTCGTCCTTTATCTATTACAGGGTCTGGCATGCTTACATTGCCTGGTGTGAGTCCAAGTCTCTTCCCTGTCGGGTTCTTTCCATTCCCAGTATTCTGGAATTTTTGCAACATGGTTTGGATTCTGGCCTTCAACTGAGTACCCTCAAGGGCCATGTTTCAGCTCTGGCAATTTTTTTGCAAAGATCCTTTGCCAACCACCGGTTGGTTAAAACTTTTTTCCAGGGTGTTACTCATGTGCGTCCACCTCGCAAGCCTATGCTTCCAGTATGGGACTTGAATCTGGTGTTGTCTGCTCTGCAGGGTCCTCCCTTTGAGCCTATCCGTGGAGCTGCCTTGCCCATTCTGACTCTTAAGGTAGCCTTTTTGGTGGCTATCACTTCTGTAAGGCGAGTTTCTGAGCTGGCGGCGCTTTCCATCAAACCTCCTTATTTTATGAGGCATCAGGATAAGGTGGTGTTTCGGCTTTCTTGCCTAAGGTGGTGTCTGCCTTCCATCTCAGGACATTGTCTTGCCTTCATTGTGTACTAATCCTGCTAATTCCAAGGAGCGGACACTGCATTCTCTGGATGTGGTCAGGGCTCTGAAGTTTTATTTGGTCGCTACTGAACCTTTCAGGAAATCTGATGCTCTTTTTGTTCTCACGTCTGGACCTAGGAAGGGTTTGCCTCCGGCTAAATCCACTATCAGCAAGTGGATCCGTCAGGCGGTGGTTCAAGCCTATTCTGCTAAGGGGAAGGAAACTCCCTTTAGAATTACTGCTCATTCCACTCGTGCTATTGGTGCTTCTTGGGCTTTTCGGCACCAAGCTTCTGTTGAACAAGTTTGCAAGGCCGCTACTTGGTCTTCTGTTCAAAATTTTTCCAAGCTTTACAAGGTTGATGTTAAGGCCTCAGCGGATGCTGCTTTTGGCCGCAAGGTGCTTCAGGCGGTAGTGACTTGACCTGCCGGCTGTTGCTTATTGGGGATCCCACCCTACTTTTGGACACTGCTTTTGGATGTCCCAACTGTTATGAATACCGAAGCAGGCCGTGCCATGCAATAAAGAAAAAATCAATTCTGTGAGTACTCACCTGTAGAATTGTTTTTGTTCTTGCATGGCACGGCCTGCTTCGACCCACCCTTGTTATCGTTATTCTTGGTTGCCTCTTTATGGTGATTGTTCCAAGTTAATTGGGGTTTTTTTTTTACTTTTATTCTCTCCCGTCTCACTGCTTGTCTACTCTGGGAACTCTATGGTTGATCCCCCTTTTATAGGGGGCCGGGAGTTGCCACAGCTTTCTGCAGTACCACTTTGCCACCTTGTGGCAGAATAACCCAACTGTTATGAATACCGAAGCAGGTTTCAGATTGCAGGACATCCCAAACCGGCATGCCCCGGGGACCTTAACTTGATGGTTACAATTATGGGTTTTGGTCCACTTTAAAGAGGAGCAACCACCTTCCTTGGATCTCAAGGGACAGTGGTCTCCCTCTTGTGGTATCCTGAATTAGAATGCCCTGCTGTGTGAAACCCCACTGATTCATTTACCTTTTCCCTGATCCCTTGTCACCTCGGCCTCATCCTCAGCATACCTCTGGGAAGCGTATTCACACCAGGCCTTTCTGAATGGCCAAAGACGCAGGTTCACACACAGCTAGAGGTGGCAGCCAGAATGTGGTTGGCTGCGCACAAACATTTGTCACACATGTCCCTATTTTCTATTTTCAAAAGTTGGGAGGTATGTGACAGTGCTGCGCTCCATTCATTGTAACTGAGCTTGTGTGGCATTACCTAGACGTGCTCCCTCTGTGCCAGGCGGGGGTGCAGCTGGACATTGCAGGATATGATCATGGGATCATGTGCATATTTGTGAGACGGACCTCAGCGAAGCAGCTGATGGCGGAGAGGAGGTAAGTATTTATTCATGTTTCTGTTTGCCCTAGCTGGGACATTAAGGTGCACATTTCTATCGGTTTTTTTTCTTAGAAGGCCAGCTGCACACCTAGGCTATGTACAGCAATCGCAAATGCGTAATTTTCAGGGCAATCTCCGTCGCCCTGCAATCGCAAAACGTGGTTATGAATGGGCCTAGGTAGCAATGGGCAGCGCTCTGACCACTATTGTGAGACGGTTAGGATCGCCCCACTATCACAGCCAAGCACCCAGTTGTGAAGGGGGCCTAAATGTAATACTGTTATTGTAATAGGTTATTAAACAGCCAAACACAAAAAGGTACTTACGTTTTGTCCCCCGCAAGTAATGGGTGCCAGCACAGCAATCAACAACTCAGTTACCTGATCGCTGGATCCCAGCCTGCATTGCAGCCCTGGCTTCCTGCTTTGCCCCAGGCCTGAACTCCATTTACCACTGCTGTGCCAGCTCCCGCTCCCTCCAATCAGTTACAGGGGGGCGGCCATGCCCTCTCAGTTCGCTGCAATGGAGGGGATTTGTCAGGCCTCCGCACCCCCAGTCCATTGCAATGAATGGAGATGGCGTGGCAGCACTCCTGTGACTCATTGCAGCGGGCAGGCTCAGATCCAACATTCTGGTGAGCTGTTCAGCCCGATCAGCTGCCGGGGACAAAAGGTTTGGCTGTTGAATGACTTTAAATTCAGTAAAAATAATAAAAGATGTTGCTGGAAAGTTTTTAGAAATTATATAAATTCTCTTTAAATTATATATCTCTTAGAAAGCCAAATATACCCATGTATACACTGTATCTAGGCTAGACTTCTCATGTACCTTTTTCACCTTTGCTCTGCGCAAGAAAAACTGTGAAACTGCGAAGGTAATTATTAACTTTGGTGTTGGTGCTCATCCAAGCAAATACATCTGATTTAATCATGTAGATTATTAAAGCTAAACTCCAGACGGAACAAAAATGCTATGGCACACGTATCGAGCTCTGGCCCATGGGCCACACCTGGCCCACAGTGTCATCAGATTTTGCCTGCGAGCCCGGTTAGCCACTTCACACTATTATCTATGAGTGACAGGGCTAGGGCAAACGTGGGCATTACTTTTAAAACAGGCTTATGGAATGAGTCTTTTAGGAGGCAATTCACTTAAAGTTGCCACTTCTAGGCAAATGGACCAGCCCTTGTTTAGAGTCTGCTAACTCTCCATTTTCTCTTGTTTCTAGGTAATTGAAGACAATGGTGTACGGAGAGTTGTTGTGGTTCCTCAGCCCCCAGAGTTCCACACAAGTGGCCATGCAGTCATACATAGAGCTCCACCACCGCTGCCAGGTTTTATTCCGCTTCCAGCTATGATGCCTCCACCTCCTCGTCACATTTACTCAGCAGTTGGTGGAGCAGGAGATATGGCCCAGTACACACCTCAGTATCACCCCGCACAGGTATATGGAGATTTGGGTAAGTACTCAAGCTGATTTAGCTAACCTTAACCATTGCTTATTGTGGTATGTGCTAGTAAGATTTTAAGCAGCAGCCACCAGAAAGAGCAGGGCAGTTTTTAGGCAAAATGGCGTTCAGTGCAAGGAGAAAAAAATTCTGCCCCACCTCACACATCCTATGGTTATGCTGCTGTCCCATAACGGTATGTGCCATGCAGTGCCCCCTCCCTATGACTGGGGCCAATATGGGGGGGGGGGATAAGGGGCCGGTCTTATGGCCTGCACCACTAATGCAGAAAACAGGGTGGCTGGGATGAAGACGTCCTCCTTAACCCTTGGCACAGGGCGATCGCCTTCTTGCCCTCCCCTAGAAATAACCCTGTGAATGTACCTTATAGCCTAATGTCCATGTTTCTCAACCGCCTTCTCAAGTACCCCCAAAGGGTCATGTGTTGAGAGTTTAGACACAGATGCACAGGAAGTTAGTTAATGCTTCAGAAGTTCTATGGATCTGGCATTTTGGAGGTTCAAAAAAAAACTCAGCTGCTTAATTTCTTTTTTTTCTGGAGTCTCCAGCAAAAGTCTTTTGCCGTAGACTCTTACTTAAAATTATAATTTGTGTGTGGAATTAGACCATTGTCAACACAAAAACAACTTTATTTGACCTAAAGAGGAACAACTTCTGAAGAAAATGTAATTTTATTGGCAGATGGAAATACAGGAGGCATCCCGTTACTGAATCCACAACTGAATTGCACCAATTGAGGGTGGGGCCTAAGAGGACAAACCAAAGGGATGTTAAAGTGATCCTATACACACAAAGGAAGTCACCTTCTAACCCCAGCCCAGTGCCCCACAACAGAAATTTTCCTATTGCATGACACGGCCTGTTTCAAGAAGTCCTTACGTATGGGGGGATATTCCGCCACAAGGTGGCGCAGTGTACTGCAGAAGAGTTGTGGCTCCTCCCGGTACCATATAAAAACAGGATCACCAATAGACCTCTCCAGTGTTTCCTCTGCAGTAATACTGCGAAGATAGAAGATGGCTCTTTATATTGCGCAGGTGAGCAGGGCAGCCAAGCCTGCGGCCCTGCATGGCTATTTCCACCCGTTTCTGGACTCTCTGTGCCTGTGACGGATCGGGTGAAGGGAGAGGAGCACTAGGGTCAGGTGCTCAGGGAGCGCTGCTCCAAGCCGAGGATCCTGTACCACAAAGGGTAGCCGGCCATAGGCTTTATGGTGAGCCTACTGCGGGATGCGGAGTTCCTGTCCTAGCTTCTGAAGGGGTGAGTATTTTGGGGACTGTGTGCCTTGTTCTCTGGTTTCTGCCCCCCCCCGTCCCGGCTCCCGCCGCTGCCTGCTCGTTCTCCTCCCCCCCTCTCCCCGGCGTGTGTTCGGGGGGGGGGTCGGTTGGTAGCGGAGAGTGGGTTTTAATGGTGTTTTTCGCCGCCGTTGCCACTTTGTACTCCGCTCCTCTGCGCTATAACTGTGAGCCGTTTTTGTATTGCGATGGCGCCGGCACGGTCACGTGAGCGCCGTTTCCGCGCTCTTCGGAGGGGGCGGGGCCAGGGGATGACTGCTGCGCGTCCGGGGCCCCTCTTCCTCCCTGAGCTGTGGCAGTGATTTCCTGTGTCGCTTCCTCCCGTGGTCTGCCGGTTTGGTGATCCTTCGGTCTCCTTGGTCCGTGAGTCCCCTTTGGGGTTTTTTGTTTCCTTGGGGCATGGGCTGCGGGATACCTATGTGTCTTTTATTTATGTCTTTCAGGCGGGACAACTGTGGGTTGTGGTTTCTCCCGGTTCTGCTCCTTACCCCTCCCCTCATCTCCCCCTTACTGGCTTCTGAGGGCATCCCGGGTGGCTTTTCATTAGCCCTTACCCTGTGCTGGCCAATTGCGCCTGTGTTAATCTCCATATGGAGGCTTCTGGGGATAGCATGCTCGGGGGTCCTTCGGGGCAATCCCGGCTGTGTGCCATGTGCGGGGTATCCCCTTTGAGTAACAGTACCGTGGTGTGCGTGCCGTGCGCCCAAGGTATCATTGCGGCCCAGGCTGAGCTCTTCTCTTCCCAGTTCTGCGCCCCCTTCGGCATCGCCCACCCCTCCGTGCCTGCATTTAGCCCTCAGTGAGGGGGATACTAGCAGGGGGTCACAATCTGATCTGGCGCTTCGTGTGGCCAGCATTGAAAGGCAGCTTGCCAGGCCTGTTCCAGGTAAGGCTGGCAAGAAGTGGCACCTGGCTCCCACGCCCTCCCTCTTTGCTGAGGAGGATGAGGGAATTGATGCCTTTGGTGGCTGTTACTCCCTAGCGGAGGGGGAGCTCTTCCAGGACTCTGACTCCTCTGGGGACCAGCAGGAGGGGTACGAAAGTGACCCTGGGTCTGCGTCCGGGGAGGACTCATGGTTCCCTGATGACACTGATAGACTTTTGTCTGACATTTTTTAAATCTTGCACATTGTCCCCCCTGAGGTGGCTAAGAGAAAGCAGGGTGAGCTCTTTCGTCCTGATAAACAGAGTCTGGAGTTCCCTGAGCAGGGCCATTTCTCTAATATGGTGCTCAAGGAGTGGGAACATCCTAATAGATTGCCTGTGGTGCCCAAAGGGTTGGATAAGAGGTATCCTTTTCCTGCTGACCTGGTCAAGCGATGGTCGTGTCCCCCTGAGGTAGACGCTCCCGTTCCACTACACTACACTACTACACTGCGGGACAGTGAGGATTTGTGGGGGCTGGGCTGCGTCCGGTCTGCGCCACTGCCATTACTGCTATTGCCCTTAAGAAAAAACTCAAGCGTCCCACTGATGGCGCTATGGCTGGTAGGAGGAGGGAGGATTATAGGGCCCTCTTGCTTTGCTCTGATTTTGTTGCCTTTGTCCTTACTGCCATGGATGATGCGGTACGGCTGGGTGGTAGGGCCTCTGCCCTCTTGGTGGCTATGCGCCGCTCTGTTTGGTTGCGTCAGTGGGCAGCTGACGCTGCTGCTAAGGCTCTCACTGAGCTCCCCTTTGCGGGGCTGCGGCTCTTTGGTGAGCGTCTGGATGTTCTAGCCAAGGATGGTAGGCTGCCTCAGCGTAAGAAGCAGCGTCAGCCCTTTCGGGGGACCTCCGCTTCCCTCCCCTCCTTTTGTGCTCCCAGAGGAGGTTGTGGCTCTCTCTTCTCGGGTAGCCGCAGAGATTTTGGGGGCCGTGGCAGATCCCGTGGTTGTCCCGGTCTCTCATGGGGTTCCAAGCCCCCTCAGGCATGCAGAGACGCCCACACCTATCCGGGTGGGGGGACGGCTTCGGCCATTTGCTCACATCTGGAGGCTCCGCGTCTCAGACCGGTGGATTCAGGAGGTGGTGTCCTCCGGTTACAAGATAGAGTTTGCAGCCTGGCCGCCCCCAAGATTCCTCAGATCCCGGATGTCTCAAAACCCTCTGTCAGCTCAGGGTTTGCGCCTTGCAGTTCAAAGCATGTTGGAGTCAGGAGTCATTTGTCTGGTGCCTCCTCAGGAATGGGGTTCTACTCCAATCTTTTCACTGTTCCCAAAAAGGACGGGTCTTTGAGGCCCATCCTGGACTTGAAGGGTCTCAACAAGTTTGTCAGGTTCAAGCACTTTCGTATGGAGACGCTACGCTTGGCTGTCAGTTCCCTTCGCCCGGGCGACTTCCGTGGACATCAAGGATGCCTATCTTCACGTGCCAATCTTTCCGGGTCATCAGAGATTCCTGAGGTTCACTCTAGAGGATCAGCATTACCAGTTTGTGGCTTTACCGTTCGGTATCACCACGGCACCTCGGGTGTTCACCAATGTGCTTGCGTGGGTGATGGCTCTGCTGTGGAATCAGGGCATTCGCATCCTCCCTTACATGGACGACATTCTGATTGCGGCTCAGTCTCTTCATCAGGCCGAGAAGGATACTTTGGTGGTGACCTCCACTCTCGAGTCCTTCGGCTGGGTGATCAACTTTCCCAAGTCTTCACTGTCTCCGTCTTTGGTGAGGTCCTTTCTGGGCATGACTCTGAATACCTCTCAGGTCAAGGTGTTCCTGCCTCAGCAGAAAGTGGAGGGCCTTCAGAAGCAGGCACGGGCTCTGCTCTATGCAGTTAGTGGGCCTGATGTTGTCCTGCTTCGAGGCGGTCCCTTTTGCTCAGTTTCACATGAGACCTTTTCAGTTGCACCTCTTGTCAGTTTGAGATCGGGACCCTGTGTCCCTGGATCAGGAATTTGTTCTGTCCCCCCTGGCCAGACAGTCTCTCTCGTGGTGGCTGGACTCAAGGAACCTTCTAGTGGGCAGGACCTTTCTGCCTCCGTGCTGAGAGACTATCACCACAGATGCCAGTCTGACCGGTTGGGGGGGCTTTTGGAAGTCTCTGAAGTTCCACGGTCGGTGGGGCCCCCAGGAGGCCTATGCTCCCATCAATGTCCTGGAACTGAGGGCGATCAGGTTGGTTCTTTCTCAGCTGACCACACACCTTTGGGGCCGGGCTGTTCAGATCCGCTCAGACAACCAGACGGCGGTTGCCTACATCAGTCATCAGGGAGGGACTCGGAGCATGCGAGCCCTCAAGGAAGTGTCCCTGATACTGTCTTGGGCGGAAGAGAATGCCCCTTGCATCTCGGCGGTCTACAATCCGGGGGTGGAGAACCAGGAGGCAGACTCCCTGAGCAGGGGGACGTCTCGGCTGGGGGAATGGTCCCTCAGCAACGAGGTATTTCACTCCCTGTGTCATCGCTGGGGTCAGCCGGATGTGGACCTGTTTGCGTCCCGCCACAATCACAAGCTCCGAAGATTTGTATCCCTGTCGCAGGATCCTCTGGCCTTCCCCACGGATGCGCTAGTTTCGGCTCCTCTATGTGTTCCCTCCTTTTCCTCTGCTGGGAAGGGTGCTGCGCAAGATAGCCCAGGAGGGGTACCAGCCATCCTGGTGGCCCCCTGTTGGCCAGGGAGGGTGTGGTTCGCAGACGTCGTGCAGTTGGCAGTAAATCGGTACGTCTTGCCCAAGGATCCAGATCTTCTCACTTAGGGACAGCTGTGCCATCCCAATTTACAAACGCTGGCTTTAACGGCTTGGCTGCTGAAACCTTCATCTTGATGGATAAGGGGTTACCGGCCTCTGTTGTTGATACTATGATTCGGGCTAGGAAGAAGTCCTCGTCCCTTATGTACTACAGGGTCTGGCATGCTTATATTGCCTGGTGTGAGTCCAAGTCTCTTCCTTGTCGGGTGTTTTCTATCCCTAGGATTCTGGAATTTTTGCAACATGGTTTGGATTCGGGCCTTCAACTTAGTACCCTCAAGGGACAGGTGTCAGCTCTGGCAATTTTTTTTCCAATCACCGGTTGGTTAAGACTTTTTTTCAGGGAGTTACTCATGTGCGTCCACCACGTAAACCTATGCTACCGGCTTGGGATTTGAATCTGGTGTTGTCTGCTCTGCAGCGTCCTCACTTTGAGCCTATCCGTGGGGCTGCGTTGCCCATTCTGACTCTTAAGGTGGCCTTTTTGGTGGCTATTTCGAGTATCTGAGCTGGTGGCGCTTTCCATCAAACCTCCTTATTTTGAACGGCATCAGGATAAGGTGGTGTTTCGGCTTAAGCCGGATTTCTTGCCTAAGGTTGTGTCTGCTTTTCATCTCAATCAGGACATTGTCTTACCTTCTTTGTGTCCTAACCCTGCTAATTCCAAGGAACGGGCCCTGCATTCTCTGGATGTTGTCAGGGCTCTGAAGTTTTACTTGGTTGCTACTAAGTCTTTCAGGAAATCTGATGTTCTTTTTGTTCTTCCTGCTGGACCTAGGAAGGGTTTGCCTCCGGCTAAATCTACTATCAGCAAGTGGATCTGTCAGGCGGTGGAGCAGGCCTATTCTGCTAGGGGAAAGGTTCCTCCTTTTAAGGTTACTGCTCATTCCACTTGTGCTATTGGTGCTTCTTGGGCTTTTTAGCACCAAGCTTCTGTTGAACAAGTTTGTAAGGCCGCTACTTGGTCTTCTGTTCATACTTTTTCCAAGTTTTACAAGGTTGATGTTAGGGCCTCAGCTGATGCTGCTTTTGGCCGCAAGGTACTTCAGGTGGTAGTGGTTTGAACTACCCGCCGTTACTCTTTGGGGATCCCACCCTACCTTACGGACACTGCTTTTGGATGTCCCATACGTAAGGACTTCTTGAAGCAGGCCGTGCCATGCAATAGGAAAAAGACAATTCTGTGAGTACTCACCTGTAGAATTGCTTTTACTATGCATGGTACGGCCTACTTCACCTCACCCTTGTTTTCGTTATTCTTGGTTGCCTCTTTATGGTGATTGTTCCAAGTTATTTGGGGTTGTTACCTTTTTTTTTTTTTGCCTTTTTTACCTTTATTATCTCCCGGGTTCTTGTATAACTGCTTGTCAACGCTGGAGAGGTCTATTGGTATCCCCCCATACGTAAGGCCTTTATGAAGCAGGCCGTGCCATGCATAGTAAAAGCAATTCTACAGGTGAGTACTCACAGAATTGTCTTTTTTTTTTTTTTTGCTAAAGCCTATGCCTGTTATTTTTATGAATAATAAAACGTATTTTATGAGTCTTATATTTGAATGGTTCACAACACCACAAAGGAGGCGGATACGCACAGCCCTGAAATAACCAGGTGCAGGCCCTGGGAAAAAAGCTCAACCAAAATAGTAAACTAATGGGGTTCTGGAGCTACCCCCTAGGAATCCCAGAACAATGGCCGCACACTCTGAAGTAGATTAAAAGTATTATGACATTTATTGATTCACAAGGATGCACACTCCTGGTGTACAAATGACATGACATTACATTACCAACAATAACAACAATACTATGAAAGACATTAAAACATATAAAGAAGGCTGGAGGGGGGGCAGGAGGGAACCACTGGGGCTAAATACCATAAATATTTGATAAATTCAATAAAATAGCTAAAGATTAGTCTGTGCTACACATCGCCTAATGACAGAACTAAAACTGCATATGCAAGAATGTCTCCATGAACGGCAAGGTGCTGAAAAAAGTGAATGAAACATGAAAGTGCAGTGTGCTTATAAGTGCATACAGCGCATAACCTGTAATAAGGTATGCAAAAGGATAGTCAGGATAGTACAAGTGCATACAGCGCATAACCTGTAATAAGGTGTGCAAAAGGACAGTCAGGATTGTACAAGTGCATACAGCGTATAACCTGTAATAAGGTGTGCAAAAGGACAGTCAGGATAGTACAAGTGCATACAGCGCATAACCTGTAATAAGGTGTGCAAAAGGACAGTCAGGATTGTACAAGTGCATACAGCGTATAACCTGTAATAAGGTGTGCAAAAGGACAGTCAGGATTGTACAAGTGCATACAGCGTATAACCTGTAATAAGGTATGCAAAAGGACAGTCAGGATAGTACAAGTGCATACAGCGCATAACCTGTAATAAGGTGTGCAAAAGGACAGTCAGGATAGTACAAGTGCATACAGCGCATAACCTGTAATAAGGTGTGCAAAAGGACAGTCAGGATAGTACAAGTGCATACAGCGCATAACCTGTAATAAGGTGTGCAAAAGGACAGTCAGGATAGTACAAGTGCATACAGCGCATAACCTGTAATAAGGTGTGCAAAAGGACAGTCAGGATTGTACAAGTGCATACAGCGCATAACCTGTAATAAGGTATGCAAAAGGACAGTCAGGATTGTACAAGTGCATACAGCGCATAACCTGTAATAAGCTATGCAAAAGGACAGTCAGGATAGTACAAGTGCATACAGCGCATAACCTGTAATAAGGTGTGCAAAAGGACAGTCAGGATTGTACAAGTGCATACAGCGTATAACCTGTAATAAGGTGTGCAAAAGGACAGTCAGGATTGTACAAGTGCATACAGCGCATAACCTGTAATAAGGTGTGCAAAAGGACAGTCAGGATTGTACAAGTGCATACAGCGTATAACCTGTAATAAGGTGTGCAAAAGGACAGTCAGGATTGTACAAGTGCATACAGCGTATAACCTGTAATAAGGTATGCAAAAGGACAGTCAGGATTGTACAAGTGCATACAGCGTATAACCTGTAATAAGGTGTGCAAAAGGACAGTCAGGATAGTACAAGAGCTTGTAAGGTGAAAAAAATCTATATCCATATTCCAAGTATGTCACACACCCCGCTTCCACTATTTATGACATATGGGTTATGGTCCAGTAGAGGGCGAACTTCTGCAGAGATGAAAGCAAAAAAGAAGCCCCTCCCGGGCCATAAATACCTGTGACCTCCCACACATTCCCCAGTTCCTTCTCTGCAGGACGGCGAGCAAGTCAGAAGATGTCTGCTTCTCTTCCTTGCAGGTAAGCCGGGCATACGCCAGGCCATTTTTTGCCCTATTTCTGCCCAATATTAGCCTCCCAGCCTTGGCTGCAGGTCCGGGTGAGGGTAGGAATCACCTTAATAGGTTTTTAGGGAGCCATGCTCCTCCGTGAGACCCCATATAAGGGGGTAGGCGGAATCCGGGTTGGTGATCCCAGTTTGGGATGCCCTGTCCCTAATTATATATAAATATATATATATATATATATATATATATATATATATATCCCCTACACCATACTTGGTGCGGGATTATCCCCCTTCTGGGTCCCTCTGTTAACCCTCCATGGGGGGGGCGTTTTTTGCTCTCCTGAGGGGAGCTTTTCCCCTCAGGCTGCGGTGTTAAGGAGGCGGGGCCGGGCGCTACGCCTAATTGCCCTGCTGACTTGCACCTCCCAGGTTAGTTATAAAATGGTCTGAGCAGCTGCCACTCCCCTCTTGTTCACTTTGAATTTGTGCAAGCACATGGGGTGTGGGGTCTAGGCTGTATTGCAAGGTCTTGACCCTTCCACCCCATGGCTTGCACATGAGGTTTAGGGCAACCTCAGGTAAGCTGCTCCCATTTTATCTCTTGCATTGTATGTCCCAAATGGGGCTCTCATAGATTAGAGTTAGGACTGCACCCATAGAGGCACCTTGGCGTAGTGGTGCAGCTTAAGCATACTTCTGCAGATGTGTGTGACCGAGCCTCTGTTTTTACCAGATTTAGAGACAGATTATAGGCTGGTCTGCAAGCTAACAGGGTTGAGTGCTGTGGCTCCTTTAAGTCTTTAGTAACCTAATTGCCCTGCTGACTTGCACCTTCCAGGTTAGTTATAAAATGGTCTGAGCAGCTGCCACTCCCCTCTTCACTTTGTAAGGCGGCTACTTGGTCTTCTGTTCATACTTTTTCCAAGTTTTATAAGGTTGATGTGCGGGCCTCAGCGGATGCTGTTTTTGGCCGCAAGGTTCTGCAAGCTGCAGTGGTTTAAATTGGTGCATTTTTTGCTGTATTTGGATCCCCACCCGTGACGGACACTGCTATTAGATGTCCCATATGTCATGAATAGTGGAAGCGGGGTGTGTGACATACTTGGAATAATACCATTTTGTGATTACTCACCTTTAAAATGGGTATTATAAGTATGTCACACACCCTGCTTCATCCCGCCCTTTTGTATTTTGGATCCTTTATATGGTGAACCTTTTTATGGTTAAGAATGTTTTATTAGCTCTTCCTGGTCCCCTTACTGCTGTCATATACTGGGGAATGTGTGGGAGGTCCCAGGTATTTATGGGCCGGGAGGGGCTTCTTTTTTGCTTTCATCTCTGCAGAAGTTCGCCCTCTACTGGACCATAATCCATATGTCATGAATAGTGGAAGCGGGGTGTGTGACATACTTATAATACCCATTTTAAAGGTGAGTAATCACAAAATGGTATTTTTATTTAATTAACCAATCTAATCTATAAAGTGCTCAAACATCGATAGCGATTGCACACATAAATAACCCCCAGCCCCACACGCATTAATCCCACAATAGGAAAAGAGATAAAATTATCATTAAAAACAACAGGTCTCACCTCGCTCATCCCAGGCTACTGACTTCTTATTGAAAAGTTATGTACCCAGCAGTACCAGTTCACAGTCAGGTAGACAGCGCCACCTGGGAGGGAGGTGAATTAAGAAACCAACATTAAGAATATTAACAGGTATTTTTTAGGTAAAGTTTTCTTATTTTGAAAGGTGTACATACATTCTGCTTCCTGTTTCTCAGAGCAGGGCCGGCTCCAGGTTTGTGGGGGCCCTTGGGCAGGAGAGCCTTAGTGGGCCCCAAAGTTGTGAGTCACATGATGTCACCTTTCAGATCTGCTGCCACAAATTGGTAATCTCCTGCTGATCATCCTCCAGTCCATATTGCCTTCCCTATAGACACCAATCATCCTCCAGTCCATATTGCCTTCCCCATAGCCACCAATCGCCCTCCAGTCCTTATTGCCTTCCCTATAGACACCAATTGTCCTCTAGTCCTTATTGCCTTCCCTATAGCCACCAATCACTCTCCAGTCCTTATTCCCTTTCCTATAGCCACAAACTTCTGGGGCCCTAAGGCTGGGTCCCATTCCTATGTCCCAATCATTTGACCACATCAAACTTATTTTAAAATCATTTTTTATAATTCTTGTTTTATTTAGGTCCACTTTAAAACACACATAATCCAATAACAGATAATTTCATACACATAATTGTACTTATCCACACAAGATATTCAATGTTCATGATACACTTCAATATAGTTCTCATTTGTTTATTTTAGGGACTATTGTCCCTCTTCCTATGGAACAGGTAGACATGTTTCGCCTTTCAGCTTTCTCAATACCTGAATAGAGAAACAGTTATTTAGTCACTGTGTGTGTGATACATTGTTAAGCATATGGTTATTGGAAACACAATGGCATTACCTTCTAGGGCTCTTTAAATGTACAGGTTTCAAAAACATGCAGAGATTATTTTCCTCAATGTAGTACAAGCTTTGTGTGGCTTTGCTACACCTCTGGGAGAAAATGCGGATGAAACAACTCTGATAATATCTATAAAATATTACACACCAATATTATTGTATTCATCAATTGTTCTGGTATCTTATCTCTATATGTATGGTTTCTAGCTTACCCTTCTAAAATACACTTTGTGGGACCGCTGTGGCAAAATGGCCAGGAGGTACCCAGGTCTGTCCTGCCAAAAATAGTTATAGTAATGTACTACCAAAAATAGTTATAGTAATGTATCACACACAGAGTGACCCAGCCTTAGGGCCCCAGAAGTGGAAGTGTTGTAAAAGACCCAACTTTTGAACCAACCAATAAACAATTCAGAATATCCTGGGATCCTTATTAAAGGATCCTTTGTTTGGGTCTTTCCTATAGCCACCAATCACCTTCCAGTCCTTATTGCCTTCTCTATAGCCACCAATCATTCAGTTGCCTAGTTTTGTCCTGTTCTGGCACTGTCCATGCACTCCCGCATAATTTGTATATCTAATGTCCGAGTGCTGAAGCCCGCAAAGGCTCCGCAGTGACAAAAGGTTTGAAGGAAGAGCCAGAACATTGATTCTTAAAGTGAACCAAAACTCCGGATTTTGACTTATACTATTTTGACTATCCGGGCACCCCGATCAGAGATGCCCCGCTGTGTGAAACACCCTAGGTCACCCGATCTGGCTTACCCTTCCCTGGTCCTACAGAGCATGCACGGCCTCTCATCCATTTAGCGCGCTCAGATCTGCTCCCGCCCCTTTGTCTAAGCGCTCGTCTAAGGTGAGCGGATCTGAATGCGGTAGCGGGCGCATCCCCCACTATACTCTAACAGGGAGTGTGCCCGCGCCGGCCATTCGCAAATGCCTGGAGTGGCCACGCACCCTGATGAAGGGATAGTTAGTATGCTTTTGCTATGCCGGGAAATAAAGTGAGTTTCCGGGCGACCTGGGGAGTCTCACACAGCGGGGCATCCCGATTCTGGATGTATCAGGGGGAGGAAATCTAGCAGCCCTGGAATCTTAAAGATCCAGGGCCGTCAAGGTGTGGGTTTTGGTCCACTTTAAGAATGCCAATATGTATTCCAAAAATGAAGAAAAACGGCATACACGTCAATAAGCCAACAATTCAGGGTGTCGCAGCACCCCTTTCTAAGGTCAGTAGGCCATACATGCTGCCCTGAAAAAAGGAATGCTGCAACACCCTAAACCGTTGGCTTATTGACGTGTATGCTGTTTATCTTCAGTTTTGGAGTACATATCGGCAGTTTTAAGAATCGATGTCCTAACCTAGTCCTGTCATCTGTGGTCAGCTTAATCAATCGATGCAAAAACAATGAGTTCTGGAGAAATGTTATTCAATTTAACTCTACAACCCAACACCACAAGTGAGATTGCTCTAAGTGAGGAGCGTATAACCCTCCATAAGGTTTTCAAAGGGTCATGAAACACATCTGTAAGCCGAAACAAGAAAAAGCCTCCCTGCCACTTGGTGTTCTTGGCCTGGTGTTTAAAAACTGTGTTCTGAGAATCTGAGCATGGACCCTCTGTGTGCACCTGCCATCTCCTCTAGTCCAGCCACAGTGTGCTTTAAGCAAAACCATGGCTGGAATCCTACCCTCTGCTGTGCTGTCTTCACGGTGAATGTAGCGCCATATCACTAAGCACACAATGGGGTCGATTCAGAGCCAGGTGGGAAAACTCACTCCTTTTTTTAGGAGAGAAAACTGTCATTCACTTTTATTGACTACCTTGGTGGCTGATTCAACACCAGGTGAAAATTTACAGCCGCTTGTTGAATCAGCTCCAAGGTAGTCAATGAAAGAGAATGGTAGTTTTCTCTCTTAGAAAAAGGAGTTTTCTCACCTGGATCTGAATCGCCCCCAATATCTCAAAACTTAGATGTTGATAGCAGAAATATATATATATCTTTTTATTTTTCTAGATTCCCTATCTCATGGAAGGTCCAGCCTAAGAGATGAGAGGTCGAGTAAAATACACGAAAGACTGCAGAAGAAGTTGAAAGACCGACATGGTGCACAAAAAGACAAAGACAAGCTCAATAGTCCCCCATTTTCACCCAAGAAAAGCTCCTCTCCAACTAATGAATCTAATGGCATTATCAAAGGGCAGAACAGTCCATCTTTAAATACTGGACAATCCATAAACAAGCAAAAAGGGAAGATAGAGGAAGAAGTGCAAGGTAACTGAAACTGCAAACGAATGCAACCTCATAAAGCAGTAAGGAAGTCGCCTTCTATTGCCAACACAGTGGCCCAAAAACATGACTGGACTAACGTTCCATAAGTCCTCCGGCTAAGCCCATCCAACCCAGAATAACAAGACCAGACCACCATGTAGTTGGAATGATTAAATTTAATCGGCCACGGCCAACAATGTATAAACAGGTTTACAACAAGCCTAGAAAAGTCCCCCTTTATGTTCCGGGTCTGAGCAGCCTTATGATCCCCAAATTGAAAGGGAAGGGAAGGGGACCAAGTTTTCCAAACCAACCTCCAACCAAGCAGAAACCAACATAAGCTCGGCCGCATCCCTCCTAGGCCAGGGAGCTTAATCGGGCTAACTGCTGGTGTCCAAAAAATTCCCCTTCCCTACTTGCACCCCGAACACCACAATATCAACCAGAATCGTCCTGGCCGGTTTCCCCCCGTGGAAACAGCCGCACCCCCCCCCCCCATTGGCCATGCTAACTCAGACCCAGAACCCGAGAGGAGACCCGCCCAACGGCCGCGACAATACATCAGAACATATATTTAAAACAATACATCACCTAGAAGAAAGAACAGTACATTACATACGATCAAAAACATCAAACATTCTTTTCCGTTTTTTTTTTTTTTTTATAATACAAAATATATACAATGCCATAAATAATAAATATGGTGCACTGCAACACCCACAACAGGTGGCAACAGCACATTGCACCAACCTTATCTTTTTTTTTTTTTTTATAATAAATATAACAATAAATTACAACAATTCCAAACCCTAACAAACTACCTAACTCCATATACCCCCCCCCCCCCCAAGCACGTGACCGACAAATCCAACCACAACCAAAAACAGGGCGGGCGGGTGGGACTGCTTGTCCGTCCAGTCAGGGGTCAAAGAGGAAAGGGAGGGGGCAAACGTCCCCTTTATACTGCCCCCCCTCCCCCGATGTCACTTACTACAGTGACCACTTCCCCCCATGGCTGGTCTGCCTCCGGACAGGAACGCAGGCCAGTCATGGGGGCAGCCCTCCTTAAAGGGACGGCGCTTTCTGCCTGTGTTTCTTTTTTTTTTTTAATAAAGCCTATGCACCCAATATTCATAAAAAAACACTAACAGGAAGCAGTATGAAGTCTAAATGACAGCATTATGCTAATTAATTCAGTTACAAGTTAAACTCTAACATAATGGCAGTTGAAGTGCTTTCAAATGTATTACAGTTATTATAACTGAGAAGGCTGACCCCAGTGCTGAGCTGTTTGTACTGTAACTGAATGTGTCATCACTGGAAATCACGGCCCAGGGAGCAAAATGGACGACTGCATCCAGTTAGTGTTATGACTATTGGGTAAAGGCTTTAGTAAAAAAATTAAACCCAGGATGTTTTGGCGCACTGGGCTGGGGATGGAAGGTGGTGACATAAACTTCCTTTCTGGGTATAGGTGCACTTTAAAGATGAACAAATACATTTTTTTTTGCTTTTTATAAGAAACACTTTGAGGTCACAGTGGATGATTCTCATCAAAGTCTGTTGGCACTTATAGAAGAACAGGCTAAGGATTATTACAGCCTCCCAAGATTTGTCTCAGTGAAAGCATATGCCAGCCTTTTTTTCAAAGGGTTGTTAAATGTAAAAAAAAATGTACCCCCCCCCCCCTCCCCGCCAAGGCTGCCAAAGGAGCATGCTGGGCAATCTATCCAGTAGCTGGCGCTGGAACCCTGAAAGACCGGTTAGTCCGCCAGTTCTGTGCAGCAGTGTGACTGTACGGGACTGTCACTCAAAGGTGGTCCAACTGTCAGTCAAGCCCATGGCTGCCATGCAGAGCCTGCTTCCTGCGAGGTAAGGAAGTGGTCACTGGGGGGTTAGAAAAAGCTCCTTCAAAAAAAGCTACTTCTTTAAACATTCATAGGCAACCAAAATGAGGCATGAAGCGCTGAATGATGGGGACAGGAAATAGCTGCACACTTGTGTGGCCCCCACATGGGTGGTCAGTTACTGCCTGTCCCCCACTGGCTGGAGCGCTTCTAGAAAAAGGTGAGTATCCCTCGAATCAGTATTTAAAGTGGCCCCAGCTTTCACACGACAAACACTTTTTTCCAGCGATCACAAGCGACATTCACAGGCTACGCCCACATCCCTGCCATTTTGCTTTCAGCCGTTTAGATGGCCTGGTGGGTGGGGCGCGCTACAGACTGCAGGAAGATCGGGGATGCGGCTGCTCCCCTTTCACATAGTAAAAAGAGCTGTATCCCACACATCAATATGCGTGGCATACAGTGCTAATTGGCAAGATACTTTTTTAACCTTATGCCTGAAGAATCCCTTCTTTTGTTCGAAGCAGTGGATGATGGGTAAAAGAATTTACACTCATCATAGTAATTGCAACACCAGTAAGCTGTTATTCCAGCACATACTGGCTCGGGAGACCGTCCTCCCCTGTAAAATCAGAATGTTACATTCAAAACGATACCTGCGTGGCTGGATTTGTTTTTTGATACAGGGTTTATAAGTAACCCGTCATGATGCTATTTATGTTGATTTGTTTATTGATAGGCCATATTTTTAGGGTAGTGCTCCTTTAAATTCCTTTTAATAATAATAATATACTGAAACACAGCTGGACTGAAATTTCTTATTTCTTTGCCTTTGCCTGTTCTTCTTCAGTGTGATTTCTGCTATTGTGATAAAATCTAGTTGGGTCAACTAACAAAACTGAAAAAGAGGACAGAGAGACCTGTAGTGAAATGCACAGCAATCCCAGTTACTTTGACTTGTTTCTATAGATTTCCCATGACCTGGTTTAAAGTGGACCAAGACACACTGAACTTGTAAAATACATTTGGCCAAAGCCTCCGCCAATACCCCCCTCTTAGGGTGTAGAACTAGAAATTGATATTTTTACTTGTTGAATAGTTTTTTTTGCTGTCCCTCTTTAAACCGGACCTTCAGCGTGATTTAATGAAAAGCCCAAACTCTTAAAAAACGGTTCCCCAGCATCTAAAATGAATATATTTGAAGTTTTTAGTCACTGACTTATTATTCTTTCCCCAACTGGGCTGCAACTCTGTTCAGGAATTTAGGATACGGGCGCCGCCATCTTGACTCAGAAGCATCACACTTACTGAGGAGAGGAGAGTGGGATAAGGTACAGGGGGGCAGGTTATAGCTGTGCTTTGCTCAGACAGAGCAGAGCTGGGGTCAGGTAAAGGTCAGCAGTCCCAGAATGCAGAGCAGCACAGTCAGGAGGCACTTCCTGTTTGCAGGCTGCCTGAAAAGATGGCGGCTTCCATAAGCCGCCATCTTGGATGTTTAAAGGTTCATAACATGCAGTAGATGCAGGTAGGATGATTTTTAATGGGGACAATCTGTATGTACAGGGTGTGGGAAACATATAAGATACACTCTTATTCAGAGTGAAGGTCCGCTTTAAGCTGGCAGGCAACAGTGGCGATGAATGGAGGAGGCGGAGCTTTACAGCTAAACAGGCGCCATTATCTGGGATTAGAGTGAAGCAAGAGCAGTGAAAATTGGCAAAAGATGCTCTTCATGGGGGGAGCAATTCAGGGGATGCTAGTTAAAAATTATGGTTTAGGTCCGCTTTAATGAGAATCTCTCCTCTTCATCTGTAGTAGTTGGAGCCGTGTTTGAGTCTAGAATAAAAGTTCATTTGAATATTTTTTTTCTTAATTTCTTCTGAATGATTTGAAATTGTATCTATTTCACACATCATCTGCTTTGCTATTTAGTAAATCACAATGATATTTCTGCTTGTTTTCATTCCAGAAAAAGATGAAGAAACAAAGGCATTAGAAGCGCAGCTTTCCAACATTTCAAAACCAGCGGTAGGAACAAATCTCATTGGTCTTGTGGTTCTCTAAAAATGTATTGTAAGCCAACAATATCCCCTATACTAAGGACCAAAAACAATAACAAATGTGAAAACCGGATGAGGACCTGCTTGTCAGTATATAATAACAAGAAACCCCTGAAGAATTTTTTGAACAGCACAGATCCACCAATGAAATAATAAAATTATAACAAATATAATTTATTGAATCTATCAAAAAATCAAAAAAGAAATCAAAAACATACATGAACAATATACAGGACAAAACAATGAAGCCAGAAAATCCTCAAAAGGGGCGGTGCAAGTTAGTACAGTAAAAATAACAATATACAAATGAGGGGCTAAGGGGGGGGGGGGACCCAAGGCTGGTTTCCCAACAGCACAATTGGGAGAGGAGTCGCGTTTTTGGCGCTGTTTTCAGTCTCTGAAGGCGTTAGTGTTTGCGTTCTCCACTCAATGGGGTGAGATTGCAAGTGCTGTGGCCTCAAGACGCTGTGAGCAAGGCTTTTGCGGAGCGCTCTGCCAATGCCCGAAGCACATGTGAAAGCGCCCATAAATTACTATGTCCACCTTTTCACAGACTGGTTTGGGACGCTCGCCCGAAAGCACCTGCGCTGGTATGGAACTAGCATAAAATAGTATGTAGTCTGTGCAATAAAATATTATGATAATGTAAAAGCAGGCAAGATACACAGGCACTATCACAAAGTGTGTGTCTATAAAGTGCGAAGTGCTAATTGGAAGAAGCCAAAAACTAAATGCAAGTAATATACTATTAACAACCCAGAAAGTAAATAAACAAAAACAAAATACAAGTGCAAAAAGCAAAAACGGTTATAAATGACACAATAGTCTCAAAAAAAAATCCATATCACAATCCATGAAGTGTTTGGAAAAGAAAAAAAAAAGACCTAGTTTTGTGGCATTACACAATTATATCCACTCTATGTCTCTAATCCACTCACATGACTCTAACCTAGAGACCCACCTGGGTATCCGAAAGGTAACCTTACCTGTGGGTTGCAGCGCGCGCTCCCTATTCTAGTGAATGAAAGCTGGCTGCCGAATGACATAGTCACGGCTGATGACTCTCATTGGGCGAGAGCCCGTGCACATGCCGTTGGAATACAGAAAAGATGAGTGAATAGTGGCGTTCTGGGGGGCTTTACACAGGGGGATATTCCAATTCAGGATGTCCCAGGGGGCAGAAACAAACCCCGGGAAAGTCAAATTCCCGGGTTTTGCTCAGCTTTAATAGATTGGTCTGATCAGAAAAGGCTGAGATATGTATGCAAATAAACTAAAGTAAAATGCCTCATTTGAGAAGAAAATAAAGGAGAAATAACAATAATATATTTTAGGAGGTGCCCTGTGCAACATTTCAGGGTGCTGCACTCATACAGTCATGCTCACAATAATGAAAACCGATAAAGAGCATGAAAAGATGAGAAAAGGGATGGAGGGGAAATGAAGAAGAGATAAAGATATTCTAAAAGTGAGAGCGAGAGAGAGGGAAAAAGAGAGAGACAGGAAAAAAAGCAAAAAAGAGATGGAGGTAATAAGGAAAATAGAGGGTGGGGAGTGGAATAGAGAGAAAGGAGGGAATGTGGAAAAATGAGGGAACCAGAGGGAATGTGTATAGGGGGGGGGGGGGAAGGGCAATTCGAAGAAAATTCGAGACAGAGGATATAAGAAAGGGGAACTGAGAGAATGTGGAAAAAGGGTGATGGAAAAGAGAGAAAGATGACAGAAAAAAAGGAAAATAGAGGGGAGTGGAAAAGTGAGAAAGAGGGGAAATGGGGAAATGTGAAAATGGATATGTAGGAAATTTATGAAAAATGGCGAGAGTAAATGTGGAGAAGAACATTGGGTATGGAAAAGAAAAAGATTAAAGGACTAAGTAAATTTAGAGGGGGTGGAGGTGTGGGAAGTGAATAAGCACAGAATGCATGCAGGGAAATAAGAGGGCAACAGAGGAATTGTGGAAAAAGAGAGAAAGGGGACAATTGAGGAATAGTGAAACATTTTGGGGGAAAAAAAAGTAGGATTGTGTAATAGAAAAAGAAGGGAATGGGGGTAAAGAAACGGAGAGAACAAAGAAGGGGACAGAGACAAAGTGGAACTGAGAAGAAAACGGAAGGAACAGAATAGGATAAATGAATCAGATGAAGACACATGAGCTCTTCAGCAGTGCTACGGGTGTTGAGAAAGGGATTTTAAGCTGTACTGCTGAGCCAGCCTAGAGCTGTCTCCCGGTGCCTGCCTACATTTTGTGTCTTCCGGTGCCCCCATACAGAGAGTTTAGGATTGTGCCCTGTGAAGTCACACACTTTGCACACCCAGTGTCAGACAGAATAACCCTGTCGGCCCCAGACACTGACCCAGGACCACCATCAGGACACTTAGATCCATTACTAAATAGTTTCAGGTGTGCCTGGAGTGTTTTGAGTTATTTTATGCAGTGGAGTGGGTTATATTTGTGAACATCAAATTTATTGTTGTTGTAAGTTGTTACAAGCTAATTATGTTTTAGCTGAAGGGTGGGCCCCAAATATAATTTGCTTCTGGTGGTCTCTAAGTGCTCCACTACGGCCCTGTTCAGGAACCCGCCAAAGCATGACGTTAAGGTGTTACAAATAATCCAGATAAAATAATGCCCCTCATAAATATATGCAATATATAAACAGGAATGTCACTGTATTCTAATGTGTACTCCTTATTGTAGGTATCGGAAATTCAGGCAAGATCCGTAATACTGACCTGGTCTCCACCTTCTAGTGTGACCAGTGAGGATGCTGATGGCACAAGCACACCCGAGCTTTATACATATGAAGTACTGTTATCTAATTGTGGCAAAGATGGCAAGTTCAAAGTGGCATACAGGTAGAACCACAACTGAAATAATTATAAGTACTTAACATTTTGCAAGCATGTGTAACACTGTAAATCTGCCTGCATTCATTCTTTTTCTTAAAGCACAGACCCAGTCTAAAAAACAAAGCTTCCCCAGCCATCATTGACATAAGCTATTCGAGAGGGCTTAACCCCATGCAAGTATTGTGCTCCTGAACTGCATGGGAGCTGCCATCTTGCTAGACACATGGCATGCCTGCTAATGAAAAACCCAGTCTCGCAGTCCAAATTGCCTTAAATCTTTGTGCAATCATCCCTTATCACTAGCTAGAGGTAGAAAGCCATACATGCCTTATTGAGTGCTCAAGAAGCAACTTTTTATCAACTGTTTTAATGCTCTGCGGCTGCTGACCGGCTGTTGACAATATGTTTCTGAGGCCTATATTTCTCTGTTTTGTGTGGGATGTTTATAGCAAAACTCCAAACTTTGCTGCAGCCTCCGCACTGACAGTCTGCCTTGTGTGGAGAGACTGAATCAAACAGGCATACTGCAGCCCAGCTAGGACCTTTCTTTTAATCAATTCAGCCATTTGGAGAAAAATTGTATCTCCTTCTAATATTCTGTGTGGAAACCCTATAACATCTTTCTCTACCTGGATGTGCTGATCATCTGAGCTGCAGTCTGTTGCTGTGCTGGCAGCATGCTCGTGGGAGGCCGCTCAGGTGTGTAGCAAGATGGCCGTTTCCATGCAGGGCACGGGCTAGGGCACATCATCTGCAAATATATTCCACAACATCTGCTTGGTTTAAGCCCTCTCAAACCTCATTCACTGCACTGTAGGGCGCGTGGCAGGCAATGCTTTGCAATTAATGCAGGATGTATGCACAGGTTTCTGAGCCCCAGGCTAATAATGATTACTTCTCCCCTACAGCTTCTTCACAGAGGTCCAGCAGTCTAATACTTGTTCCCAATAATGGGTCTAGCATCCGGACATGTCCCCCCACCTCCTCAGAGATGGGGACAATGGTGGGGTTTCCTTCACCAATTTGCTTGGAATCCTCCAGCATATGCACATGTCGTGGGGCCCTATCCCAGGAACAATTTTAGACTGCCAGACCTCTGCAGAGCAGCTGCTGGGGAGTAGGTAAGTATACTTATTATTTTTGCCCAGGCAGGGTTGTTTTGTGAGTCAGGCAAATATTCAGACAAAATAATGCTAAATAACTAAAAACCAGTAGTAGAAATTGAGACATCATCCCGCAAAAGCATTACAAACAAAAAGAATAGATTATGCCAGCCTGACCAACATTTTCATAATTTTATTTACACAAAAAAAAGAGAACGAAAGTACGGTAATCAGAAACCAGTGATTTGAGAAAAAATGGAAGAGAAGAAACCAAATAAAAGGAAGAGTTCCAGCAAGAGGTTATAACAGAAATTACTGATGCTAGTCAGTTCTAATCAAAGGAGCCTCTGAAATCTGACCAATAAAGCTCACATTTATTATGATCTGTCCTTTTCAGTTTAAAGAACTCTCAGACTCTTTAAATTGGAACAAAACCCTCATAGCTAAAGCTATTTGGGATAAAACATATCAATTATTATCAGATGTCCTGCACATCACCAATAACGGGGATATCTGGGAAGCGCTTATGTTACATAAACCCGGTACCCTGAACAAATCTGAATGGAAATTAGCTCAGTATATCTTTGCTGCAGTCAAGACTACTATTGCTAGGAATTGGAAGTCCCCGAATATTCCTTGGCCGGAAATACAGAACAAAATATTAGACACTATGAGTAACGAAAAGATGACAGCCATAAAGAATGACACCTATGACAAATATCTTGAGACTTGGTCCCCCTGGATAGATTTTATAGGTTTAGATCGAAACCAAACGGACCCGATACATCCTGTTTAGTGGGCCCTGTAATGGAGGAAGTATGTGCCCATATTCTGCCAGAGTACTCCTTCCCTTCCCCTTTATCCCTTTCTTTTTCTTTCCGTCTGCTTTCCCTCCCTTTTCTTTTCTTTCTTTAATACCTTTAGTTATTATATAGAGGTAGTAATGTTATGTGATGGTATAGGCTGAATAAGTTCTGGACATGTTAGTGACTCGTTCATTAGATCCCCATGATCAGTTATCACTAGCTGCGTTAATAAGATAAGGGAATTTTTATTGGTTACCGCAGCGTATTATTCATAAATGTTACAATATAATTAACATGTAAGGGTAAGCAGGTGTCTCTTACGCTATTTCTACTAGTCTGTAACTTTTGCAAAGTATATCCTATCTCTTTGAGTATTTTGAACTTTATATGTACTCTCATCCAGTACTTGTACAAATGCCACTTGTAACGTATGACATCTGCAAAACTTAATAAAAATTTTGTAAATGAAATTGGAACAAAACCCAGCTGAGCCGGCCCCTGGGGCATCCCAATTTATGATGCCCTGCTCTATGAAACCCCCCCGGGTGCTGGTATCCGCTCACGTTTTCCCAGTCCAGCGACGCATGCACAGGCTCTTATCTAATTAGAGGTATTTGCCGTGCATCGTCGGGCTATGCGTGTGCTCCCGTCCCAGCCATTCAGATAGGCTGGGGGCAGGAGCACACCTGCCACTGGGGATGTGGCCACTTGCGCTTCCCATTGACGTCGATGAGAGCCTTTTGCCACGTGACATAGACAGAGCAAATGGCTCTCATTGAACGAGAGCCAGCGCATCCACCGCTGGACTGAGGAGAGGTGAGTGAATGCCAGCTTTCTGGTGTGTTTCACACAACCGGGCATCCTAGTTCAAAATGCGCCCGAGATTTGGAACAAAACCCGGGAAAGTCAGATTGCCGGATTTTGTTCAGCTTTAAAGTGCTTATAAAATTACAGCCCAATTTCAGTATGTAACATAATTGCTTACCTGAAAAATATTTCTACTTCTTACAGTGGAGAAAACACCAGTGCTACATTGGATGATCTGAGGCCTGCAACAGACTACCATGTCAGGTCAGTCAAGTCCATTTATATATAAAATGTCTTTATACAAATGCAGAAGTCGCGTAAATGAGACTATTGCACTTGTATTTCCACACAGAGAATATCTCTACACAAAAGAACCAAATTTGATGTGATTGCAATTCAAACTTTCTCTATACCAGTCCACATATTGCTCATATCACTTCACATTTCTGCAAGATCACAATGAATGCTACAAGATATTACTAACTCTAGTACTGTATTTAAAGCTACTCTCTTCCAGTCTTTTGCAGTTAACATGACCTGAGCTGCTAAACATAGCAACACTGTTGATACTGTGTTGCAGTGACGATCGAGCGTGCCTGCAATGGAGGGGGGGTGTCAAGACCTGGCACACCCCCTCCATGAATGGAGGGTGACTGGCAGTTAGGCCCGCATAGTGTGGGTCTCTTATCTAATAATTGTGTAAGATACAGAGTGCCGAACTAGGAGTGATCAGCTGTGGGGGTCAAAAGGTGAGTATATACATTTTTGTTGTTTATTTTTTAAATCACTTTAAACTGATGTTAGAAATGGAAATTACATCCTGGTTTGTTTTTGAATTTTTCTAACTGCATACCAACCATCCTACAGGCTGTGACTAATTCCACCTACTCGGCCTCCTATGGATTGTTAATCCTCTCAAATATTGCTCATAGCATACACATGGAATGGCTGTCCTAACATGACCCCATTCTGTTATGTTGGACTTTCTCTGCCATTTGTCATCAACTTTTTTTTTTTTTTTTTTTTGTGTAACCCACCCGTGGGTGGCTCTGGAATATGTTTTGGAATTTTTGTCTCTGCCCGAACTGTGGTGATGCCCCTTAAATTTCCCAACACTCTAACACAATTATCATTATCAATAGTATAGTATACAGTATAGATTTAATGCTAGAGCAATGGCACACACAATATATGCATTCCATATGCAGTGACAAACTAATAGTTAAATCAACACTTAATCCGGTAATGGAACAATAATGTAATATCAAACTTATAGTTATTACTAGTACTAGATTTGTGCACAAATCCCAGGTCTTTACTGTCTTTAAGCTGCGCAGCAAAAAAATATATAGCAGAAAAAAATTTATAGTGACCAGAAGTGAAGTGAGACCCGAGCGAAGTGGTGGAGGACCACGCAGCGCGCCGGTGAGGTAAGTGGGGAGGACAGGGGGCTCTGGTCGGGACTTCGCAGTATTAATTTTGACTGCGAGTGTAGTGTTATTTACAAATTATTGCTTACACCATATGTGAGTGGCGCTTATCAGATATTATAGCAGCACAATTTAGGCGCAGGTTTAGAGTAGATGCACTGACCTTTTTTTGCACGTGGCACTTTCTTTGTATATAATGCATGATTGCACAAATTTGTTTGTAAACACTGCGAGTTCTTAGCAGTGTTATTGTTCACATATTAATAGAGCACCTGATAAGTAGACACTAGGCACTTTATGCACTCAGCACTTTTCATAAGCGCCATTGCATTATGAGATGTTCGCTATTATTATTGTTGATTGATTAATTCATTAATTATTGTAATAGTTATATAGCCCTGGAGTTCCTCCCCACTTGATTTGGGTTTTATTAAATGTTTTTTAACTGTGTGTATATATGTTGTCCTTTGTATTTGGTATTATGTATGAATTTCTTATGCTTTAATAAATTTGATATCAGATTTAGCAGTGTGCAATTAGTATTTGTGGACCAAGTGGTGGGCCAGCCCTGGGGTCGCACCAGATAAAGAGACCAGAAGTGAAGTGAGAGGATATAAGAAATCCCTTTGGCAGATATGTATAAGTACTTGCAATAATACACTGTCTCTTTAAGAACAACTGTTACTCAACTTCAGTTTCTATAGCTGCAACAAAGGAACAGTGATTATTTCTCTAGAAAATGTATAACAGTTCTACTTCAACTTCTATAACTGGCTTGAGCTGTGGGTACTTCTGTGTGTGTGCACGGTGAGATTTCCACTAATTAGGGTAAAAGTAGAAGACCCATTTACTGACACCAAGCATCACAAATCTTCCTCTTAGATCTGGCAGTTGCGACAGTTTTCCTGGGTCACTTAGCTAGCAATCTAACTGTACATTGATCCCTAATCTGGGACTGGTTGGTTTAGAAAAGAGGTTACTCACAAATCTAGGTGAAATATTTCTGTGATGAAGTACACTGAGAGGTCTGGTTATTCACTTTTGCATCCACTCCAGCTTGCTTCTTCCATCTCCCAGGCTCGCTCTCCTCGGGAAGTTTAAGCCTGCTCAGCTCAGCACTCTGGAATTATGGGTCTTGTAGTCTTTCCATCTTCCCTCAACTATCTAAGGAAACTGGAAGTTGAAGTTTTTAAGCGTCTTTTCAGAAAGCAGCCCTGACTAGAGTTTGTTGTGGCTAAAACATCAAATTGAAATATTACAATGTTGCAGCTCAGCCTGCACCTGTTTCTCTCCTCTGCTGACAGTATTAAACAAAGACTGTTATGGAGGCTTAGCAAGGGCACCACATTTGTGTTCACACCGCTAACTGTATCTATTTTCTTTATTGCATGGCGCGGCCCGCTTCGGTATTCATAACAGTTGGGTTATTCCGCCACAAGGTGGCGCAGTGGTACTGCAGAAAAGCTGTGGCTTGTCCCGGCTCCCTATAATAACGGGCTTAACCATAGAGTTCCCCAGTGTTTCCTCTGCAGTGGACTGCGAAGTTAGCAGATGGCACTCTCTCTTTTGCAGGTGAGCGGGGCAACCCCGTTTCTGGACCCTCACTGCCTCCCAGCCTTGGCTGACAGATCGGGTGAAGGTAGAAGAGCACTAGGGTCAAGTGCCCCTGGAGCGCAGCTCCAAGCCGCAGACCCTGTAACACAAAGGGTAGCCGGCCATAGGCTTTATGGTGAGCCTATTAGGGATGCCGAGTTTCTGTCCTAGCTTCTGAGGGGGTAAGTAGTTTGAGGACTGTGTCCTCTCTTTTTCCTTTGGGTCCCCCCCCGCGCCCCCCCTCCCTCCCTGACCATGGCTGCTTGCCGCTGCTTCTCTCTCTCTCTCTTCCCCCCCCCCCAACTTGGTTGGGGGGGAAAAAGGGGGGGGGGGGTGGTGGCGAGTAGTCATATCTGTGGTGTTTTTACGTTTTGTGGTGTGTTTTCTGGTGTTTTTAGCTGCCGCGCCGCTTTGTACTGCGTTCCGCGGCTGTGGGCACTATAACCTGAGGTGAATTTGCTTTGTCATGGCGCCGGCCGGGTCACGTGAGCGCAGTTTTTCGCGCAGTTTTTCGCGCTGTTCGGGGGGGCGGGGCCGGGGCCGGGTGATGGCGCGTATCACGTCGTACACCTCGCGGCCCGCCCCTCGAAGTACCTCTGCCGGCACCATTTTGGACAAGCTGCGCTTCTGGATTTCTCCCTTCCTGGCTGCAGCGCTGCTTTCTCCGGCGGGTCGCCTTATTCAGCGGCCTGTGCCTGTGTGACCCCACGGTGTCTTTGGTCCGTGAGTCCCCCTTGGGGGGTTTTTAATTGATTTGCGATATTTTTCTGCGGGATGCTTGTGTGATTTTACTTATGTCTTTCAGGCAGGATACTATTGGGTTGTGGTTTCTCCCGGCTCCACTCCTTTTCTCCCCCTCATCCCCCCTTTATTAACTTCTGGGGGCATCCCGTGGGAGGGCATCCCGGGTGGCTTCTGTATTAAGCCTGTACCCACTGCTGGCCTATTGCGTCTGTGTTAATCACCATATGGAGGCTTCTGGGGATAGCGTGCTTGGGGGCCCTTCGGGGCAAGTCCGGCTGTGTTCCATGTGTGGGGTATTCCCTGTGAGTAACAGTGTCACGGTGTGCTTGCCGTGCGCTGAAAGTGTCCTTTCGCTTCAAGCTGGTTTGCCTGCTTCGCTTCCCAGCTCTGCGCCTCACTCGGCTTCACCTACTCCCCCGCTCCTGCAATTGGGCCCCAGTGAGGGGAATGTTGGCAGGGAGTCACATTCTGATTTGGCTCTGCGGGTGGCTAACATTGAAAAGCAGCTTGCCAGGACTGTTCCTAGGAAGGCCTCTGGCAAGAAGAGACACCTGGACTGCTCCTCTTACTGAGATGTATGTGGGGATTGATGAGCTTGGTGACTGTCACCCCTTGAGATGGGGGAGCTCTCCCAGGACTCTGACTCCTCTGGGAACCAGCAGGAGGGTTGCGATAGTGACCCTGGGTCTGCGTCCGGAGAGGAATCATGGTACCCTGAGGACACTGATAATCTGCTGTCACATATTTTTGAAATTTTGCACATTGCTCCCCCTGAGGTAGCTAAAAGAAAGCAGGGGGGGCTTTTTCGCCCTGGTAAACAGCGTCTAGAGTTCCCTGAGCAGGAACATTTTACCGCCCTGGTGCTAAAAGAATGTGAACGTCCTAACAAGTTGCCTGCGATGCCCAAGGGGTTCGGATAAAAGGTATCCCTTTCCCGTTGATCTTGTTAAGAGGTGGTCATTTCCCCCTGAAGTGGACGCTCCCATGCTAGGCTTGTCCAATACTTCGGTCATGCCTTCCCCTGACACTACCACTCTGAGGGATGGAGAGGACCGGCGCATGGATCAAGTGGCCTGCCATGCTTTTACCTGTGTGGGGGCTGGCTTGCGCCCTGTATGTGCTTCTGCCATTACTGCTATTGCCCTTAAGAAACTGCTTAAGTGTCTCATTGATGGCACAACAGCTGGTAGTGTGGGAGAGGAATATAGGACTCTCTTACTTTGCACTGATTTTGTGGCCTTTATCCTTACTGCTATGGATGATGCTGTGCGGCTGTGTGGAAGGACCTCTGTGCTCTTGGTGGCTATGCGCCGCTCTGTCTGGTTGCGCCAGTGGGCAGCTGACGCTGCGGCTAAGAAAGCTCTCACTAGCCTCCCCTTCGCGGGGCTGCGGCTGTTTGGGGAACGTCTTGATGTTCTAGCCAAGGATGGAAGGCTGCCTCAGCATAGGAGACAGTCTCGGCCCTTTCGGGGGTCCTCTGCCCCCCTCCCTTCCTTTCGCATTCCCAGAGGGGGCCGTGGCTCCCTACTCTCCAGTGGTCACAGAGATTCTTGGGGCCGTGGCGGAACCTGTGGTCGTCCAGGTCTCTCCTGGAATCCTAAGTCTAAACCCTCTCCCAAGCCCCCTCAGGCATGAAGGGGCGCTCTCAACCATCCGGGTGGGGGGATGGCTTCGGTTCTTTGCTCACGTCTGGAGGCTTCATGTCTCAGACCGGTGGATTCAGGAGGTAGTGTCCTCCGGTTGCAAGATAAGAGTTTGCAGCCTGGCCCCCCCAAGATTCATCAGATCCCAGATGTCTTTAAACCCCCTGTCCGCTCAGGGATTGCTTCTGGCTGTTCATTGCGCCTCATAATTTGTGCCTCATCAAGAAAGAGGTCAGGGGTACTATTCCAATCTCTTCACGGTCCCCAAAAAGGACGGCTCTCTGAGGCCCATTCTGGATCTGAAGGGCCTAAACAAATTTGTCAGATTCAAGCATTTTCGCATGGAGACGCTGCGCTCTGCTGTCAGTACCCTTCGCCCGGGCGATTCATGACCGCTGTGGACATCAAGGATGCTTATCTTCATGTGCCTATCTTCCCAGGTCATCAGAGATTTCTAAGGTTCGAACTGCAGGGTCAGCATTACCAGTTTGTGGCTCTACCCTTCGGTATCACCTCTGCACCTCGGGGGTTCACCAAGGTGCTGGAGGGAGTGATGGCTCTGTTAAGGACCCAGGGCATCCGCATCATTCCTTACCTGGACGACATCCTGATTGTGGCCGAGTCTTTTCTTCAGGCCGAGCGGGACACTCAAATGGTGACATCCACTCTGGAGTCTTTCGGCTATCCTAAGTCTTCTCTGTCCCCGTCATTGGTGAGGACCTTTCTGGGCATGACGCTGGATACCTCTCAGGTCAAGGTGTTCCTTCCTCAGCAGAAGGTGGAGGGTCTTCAGCTGCAGGCTCGGGCTCTGCTGTCCTCATCCCTCCATCCGTCAGGGGATGCAGTTGGTGGGCCTGATGGTGTCCTGCTTCAAGGCAGTCCCCTTTGCTCAGTTTCACATGAGACCTCTTCAGTTGCACCTCTTGTCAGTTTGGGATCGGGACCCTGTGTCCCTGGATCAGGAATTTGTTCTGTCTCCCCTGGCCAGACAGTCTCTCTCGTGGTGGCTGGACTCAGGGAACCTTCTAGGGGGTCCTTCCTGCCCCCGTGCTGGGAAACGGTCACCACGGATGCCAGTCTGACCGGCTGGGGAGGCTTTTGGAAGTCCCCGAGGTTCAAGGGTCGGTGGGGCCCCCAGGAGGCCCATGCTTTCATGAACGTCCTGGAACTGAGGGCGATCAGGTTGTTTTTTTCTCACCTATCCACTCACCTCCGGGGTCGGGCTGTTCAGATTCGCTCAGACAACCAGACGGCGGTTGCCTACATCAACCATCAGGGAGGGACTCGGAGCAAGCGAGCCTTCAAGGAAGTGTCCCTGATTCTGTCTTGGGCGGAACAGCATGTTCCCTGCATCTCAGCGGTCTACATCCCAGGGGTGGAGAACCAGGTGGCGGACTCCCTGAGCAGGGGGACGTCTCGTCTGGGGGAGTGGTCTCTCAACAGCCAGGTGTTTCTCTACCTCTGTCACCGCTGGGGTCAGCCGCATGTGGACCTGTTTGCGTCCCGTCACAATCACAAACTTCCCAGATTTGTCTCTCTGTCTCAGGATCCTCTGGCCTTCACCACGGATGCCTTGGCAATACCTTGGATGGAGTTTCAGCTTCTCTATGTGTTCCCTCCGTTTCCTCTCCTGGGCAGGGTCATGCGAAAGATTTGGTTCGCAGACATCGTGCGGTTGGCAGTAGACCGGCACGTCTTGCCCAAGGATCCAGATCTTCTCACCCAGGGGCAGCTACGCCATCCCAATTTACAAACTCTGGCTTTAACGGCTTGGCTGCTGAAACCTCCATATTGATGGAAAAGGGGTTGCCTGCTTCTGTTGTTGATACCATGATTCGGGCTAGGAAGAAGTCCTCGTCATTTATTTATTACAGTGTCTGGCATGCTTACATTGCCTGGTGTGAGTCCAAGTCTCTTCCCTGTTGGGTGTTATTCCCAGGATTCTGGAATTCTTGCAACATGGTTTGAATCAGTGCCTTCAACTTAGTGCCCTAAAAGGCCATGCTTCAGCTCTGGCAATTTTTTCCCAAAGATCTTTTGCCAATCACCGGTTGGTTAAAACCTTTTTTCAGGGTGTTTCTCATGTGCGTCCACCCCGTAAGCCTTTGCTACCAGTCTGGGATTGGAATCTGGTGTTGTCTGCTCTGCAAGCTTTGAGCCTATCCGTGATGCTACCTACCTTGTCTATTCTGTCCGTTTCTGAGCTAGCGGCACTTTCCATCAAACCTCCTTATTTTGAGAGACATCAGGATAAGATGGTGTTTCGGCTTAAGCCGGATTTCTTGCCTAAGGTGGTGTCTGCCTTCCATCTTAATCAGGACATTGTCTTGCCTTCATTGTGTCCTAACCCTGCTAATTCCAAGGAGCGGACTCTGCATTCCCTAGATGTGGTCAGGGCTCTGAAGTTTTATTTGGTAGCCACTGAGCCTTTCAGGAAGTCTGATGCTGTTTTTGTTCTCACTTCTGGACCTAGAAAGGGTTTGCCTCCGGCTAAATCCACTATCAGCAAGTGGATCCATCAGGCGGTGGTTCAAGCCTATTCTGCTAAGGGAAAGGAACCTCCCTTTAGGATTACTGCTCATTCCACTCGTGCTATTGGTGCCTCTTGGGCTTTTCAGCACCAAGCTTCTGTTGAACAAGTTTGCAAAGCCGCTACTTTTTCTAAGTTCTACAAGGTTGATGTTAAGGCCTCATCGAATGCCGCTTTTGGCCGCAAGGTGCTTCAGGCCGTAGTGACTTGAACTACTGCCCGTTACTCTTTGGGGATGCCACCCTATTTTGGGCACTGCTTTTGGATGTCCCAACTGTTATGAATACCGAAGAGGGCCGTACCATGCAATAAAGAAAAAAGCAATTCTGTGAGTACTCACCTGTTGTTTTTGTTCTTGCATGGCACGGCCCCCTTCGCCCCACCCTTGTTATCGTTATTCTTGGTTGCCTCTTTATGGTGTTTGTTCCAAGTCAATTGGGGTCTTTTACCTTTTTCACATATTTTACTTATTCTCTCCCGGCTTCTTGTCTCACTGCTTGTGTACGCTGGGGAACTCTATGGTTAAGCCCGTTTTTATAGGGAGCTGGGACAAGCCACAGCTTTTCTGCAGTACTACTGCGCCACCTTGTGGCGGAATAACCCAACTGTTATGAATACCGAAGCGTGCCGCGCCATGCAAGAACAAAAACAATTCTACAGGTGAGTACTCACAGAATAGCTTTTTTAGTATCATCTATTCGATGATACTAAGCTGTAACACAAAAGAGTGTAGACAGCATGCAACTGCAAACTGATTTCGATAAAGCACGGGCACTAAAATGGCAAATGAAGTTTAATACAGATATGAAGTGAAGTGTAAGGGTATGCACAGGGTCAGGAGAAATTTGAGCCATGATTACACACTATATAAGGAAATGCTTGGTAAAACTACAATGGAAATGCATTTAGGAGCTTTAGTTAACAATAAACTTAAATGTAGTGTCCAATGCCAGGCAGCATCTGCCAAGGAAAATGAAATTATGGGGTGCATCAAGAGGGGCATAGTTGCCCGTGACCAGAGCATCATCTTACCCCTCTATAAGTCACTGTTCAGACCCCCATATGGAATATTGTGTACAGTTCTGGGCACCAGTGCATACGAAGAATATATAACTGGGGCACCTTCAAAGATGGGAAACTAAATTAATAAATGGAATGAGGGGACTAGAGTACCCTGAAAGACTGTCAAAGTTTGGCTTATTTAGTTTGGAAAAGAGATGCCTGAGGGGTGACCTAATAACTATGTATAAATATATCCGGGTTAACACAAATATCTGTTGCAAGATCGATTTATACCCTGGAGTGTACCCATAACCCAAGGGCATCCGCTAAGGTTAGAGGAAAGGTTCTTCCTCCATGGACATAGGGAGGGATACTTTACTGTAATAGCGAGACTATGGGACTTTCTGCCAGAGGAAATAGTCATGAAGAATACACTAAAAGTTCAAAAGTGGCCTAGATGCCTTCCTTGCATGTAAAAACATATTCTCAGCCCCTTCCGGCCTATATATACCTGGGACCTCCCACTCAATACCCAGTATTTTCTCTCTGCATGAGGCGACAAGACAGAACAAAGAAGTCTCCTGCTTGCAGGTAGCCGGGGTCAAACCCGGCACCCCCTTTTGGTCTATTTCTGCCCAGTCTATTGTGTTGTTTTATGCCTAGATAACAGAAGCCTCCCAGCCTAGGCTGCTGGCTGGGCAAAGGTAGATGGCACTTTAGGTGCCTAGGAGCTTATCTCCTCCGCTCGACCCCACGCGTGGGGCAATGCGGCTATCTGGATGTGGGATGCCCCTGTCCCGAGGTTCCCCTTGGCCACCTTCTCCCGCTCGGTCCCTTCTCCCTTCGCTTTGGGGGGGGGGGTGCTTGTTTGCATGGGGTGCTTCACTTGTTAGAGTGTATGTGTATGGAAAGGGCTTAGGCGCAGGGGTGGCGGCGCGTGGCCTGAGCTGCTGGGGCTCTTTCACTTTTTCTTTTACTTTTGTTTTGCTTTTGAATTTCCCCCCTTTTTTGCTTGCGGCCTCGCCATTGGGTGAGCCGCGTCACTGGAGGGGCGGGGCCACGCTCTCTGCGGCCTCGCTCGGTGAGCAGGGGGCGTGTCCAGGGCGCGCTGTGTCCGGGCCCGCCTCACTTCCTCTGTCTCTTTATGAGACAGGTGTGCTGGAGCTGGCTGGGGGAAGAGGACGCGTCCAGTGCGGCTGTAGCAGTTCAGGTAAACGGTCCCCACCATCGCGCACGTCTTTGTGCTGTTTGTATTAGCCTGGCATGTTTAGCGTTTTTTCCCTGGAGGCACTTTTCTCTTTGAGATATGTGTATGTTTGTGTATATATGTGTATGTCTGTATATATATATATATATATTTACATTTATGCATATATATATATATATATATATATTTTTTTTATATATATTGATGCACTCTCTGGCTTTTGTTAGCCCTAAACAGCATGTGTCATGTATATATTTTATTCATGATGTATAAACTGTTCATATATGTTTTGCCATGTTTGGTTTATGTATGAGTGTGGTGCATACTGGTTGGGGGTCTGACTGTTGTCTCTTTTCCCCCACAGATTCTGGGATCCCCTCACTGCAGTGGCTCTCCCGGTCTGTTATACCTGGCTAGTCTTAGTCTCTAAATTGGGATTTTCCTAGGCTTAAAAATTCCTCCCACTTCCGGGACTGTAATTACAAAGGGGCATCCCGGGTTGCTTAATGCGTAAAACCCTGGGTTGTTGCGAATACCATAAATTCACCATAGGGAGGCTTCCGACGTTACCGGAAATGGCTCTTCGGGGCCATCCAGGCTGTGTGGGGGCTGTGGGACTCCGCTCCCAGGCGATGATGTCATATTATGCGTTCCATGTGCAAGGCAGAATATTGCGTGCCAGTCTGTTGCTCCGGCTTCTGGCTCCTCACAACTTCCGTCATCTCCTACCCCCCCTCCCTTATTCCGGACCCCGTGTGACATTGTCAAGAATGGGGATTCGCATTCCGAGGTGCATGCACGGTTGGCCAACCTCAAGAATATAATTTCCGCTCTGGTAGCTCAGAAGGCTACGGCAAAGCGTAAGCACCTTTCTCCGGCAGTGCCTGCTTCGGAGGGTGAGGTACCTGAATTTTTGGATTGGTCCGATTGTCCCCCTGCTGAGGAGGGGGAACTCCTTGAGGAGTTGGATGTGCCTGCAGACCAGCTATTGGTTGACACTGCTGGCGATCAGACTGTGGGGGTGTCCCTTGACACTCCTTCCTTTTTGGCTCAAATGTTTAAGGTTTTGGCTTTGGATCCGCCCGCAGTGGTCCCCCCGCCAAAGGGTGAGTTGTTTGATGTGCCCCGGCCGCGTTTGGTGTTTCCCAGGCAACAACACTTTGAGAGGGTTGTGCTTAAGGAATGGGAACAACCCACGCGCCTGGCTGGAACTCCTCCTAATTGGGATAAGCGTTATCCCTTTCCGGAGGACTTGGTGAAGCTTTGGTCAGTTCCCCCTGACGTCGATACCCCTGTGTTAGGGCTGACTGGCTCGGCTGTGTTGCACTCCTCTGACACCACTACCATTAAGGATGGTGAGGATCGATCGTGATCAATTGGCTCGCCATGGGTTTATCAATGCCGCATCGACACTGCGGCCAGTTTGTGCTTCGGCGCTTCTTCGGTTGGCAGTTAGGTCTATTATTAGGGATCTATACGCAGGTCTTGATCCCGCTTGTGATGTGTTTAGTTCTCTCAAGCAGTGTGAGTCATTTATTTCCTTTGTCCTGACCACCCAAGACGATGCTCTTGCGACGAGTAGCAGGACAGCGGCACTGCTGGTTGCTATTCGTCGGTCAGTGTGGCTGCGCCAGTGGACGGCGGACCTTAACTCTAAGAGGGCGCTTACAGTGCTACCTTTCTTAGGTTTGCGCCTTTTTGGCAATGAATTGGATGCGGTTACCAAGGTTGGTAAGTTGCCTCAACTCAAGAGGCCTTGTCGCTCCCTTCGGGGTGCGAGTTCCTTTAGTCCCTCCTTTCGAGGAGCCAGAGCGGGCAGAGGGGCTTCCTTTCCCATTACCGGGGGTGTAGGTTGGACCCGGGGAAGGGGCCGTGGCCATCCCGGTCAGTCCTGGGGCGCCAAGCCCAAACCTACTGGTAAGCCCGCTCAGCAATGAGGGGCTGCCCTCACCCGTGCGGGTGGGGGGACGATTGCGACATTTCTCCCTGGTTTGGGACCGGGAGATTCCGGACACATAGATCCGGGAGGTGGTGTCGTCCGGTTACAAGCTGGAGTTCGAGTCTCGCCCTCCTTCACGGTTTTTCCTGGAAATGGCGGTCATCCGGCTGGTGCCGCACTTAGAGGTGGGCCTCGGTTTTTACTCAAATCTTTTCACAGTCGGCTCGCCCCGTCCTGCATATGAAGTTTCTCAACCTTCCCAAGCCCTCTCTTGCTCCGGCCAGGGTGGTGTCCTTTCTGGGAATACGGTTGGATTCCGGTCAACACAGGGTGTTTCTCCCTCAGTCCAAAATTTTTCTGATTCAGGAGTTGGCTCGGGTCCTTCTTTCCAATCCTCGGCCGTCTATTCTGGAACTAAGAGCCATCCGTCTGGTTCTTGCTCTTGTGTCTCATCATGTTCTGGGCCTTTTGGTTCAGGTTTGCTCGGACAATCAAACAGTGGTTGCTTACATCAATCATCAGGGAGGGACTTGTGACTCTCGTCACAATTGCAGGCTCCCGAACTTTGTGTCTCTCTCCCAGGATCCTCTGGCTCTGGCGGCAGACGCCATGTCCCTGAGCTGGGGGGATCCGGGGGTTTTCTGTACCTGTATCCTCCGATACCCAGGCTAGGCTGGGTGGTACGGAAGCCGGCTCTGAAAAGGGTGTCTGCCATTCTCGTGGCCCCAAGGTGACCAAGGCGAGTATGGTGCGCAGACATCGTTCGGCTGACAGTGGATCAGTTCATTCTGCCTCTTCGGCCCGATCTGCTCACTCAGGGTCGGCTGTCTTACCCCAATTTACCAACGCTGGGTTTGACGGCTTGGCTGCTGAGACCTCCATCTTGAAGGAGGAGGGTCTTTCTGACTCGGTTGTTAAGACTCTGATCGGTGCCCGGAAGAGGTCTTCTTCTTGGAAAGCCTATATCGCTTGGTGTGAGGTTAGATCTTTTCCTTGGAGGGTCTTTTCGGTCTCCAGGATGCTGGAGTTTTTGCAATCAGGGATGGACTCTGGTCTTCAGCTGAGTACTTTGAAAGGGCAGGTCTCTGCCTTATCTATCTTTTTTCAGAAGCGTTTTGCGCTTCATCCTTTAGTTAAAACTTTTTTCCAGGGGGTTACGCATGTGCGGCCTCCCAGGAAACCATTGCTCCCTTTTTGGGACTTGAATTTGGTTCTTTCTGCTCTTCAGGCTCCTCCTTTTGAGCCTTTACAAGTTATTGCTTTGTCTACCTTGACTCAGAAGATTGTCTTCTTGGTAGCTATCACATCGGTTCGGCGTGTCTCGGAGTTGGCGGCCTTGTCTATTCAGGCGCCCTACTTTGAGAGGCATCAGGACAAAGTGGTCTTTCGGTTCAAACCGGAATTTCTTCCTAAGGTTGTTTCTGTGTTAAGTACTATTTGATTATTAATTCTCCTTGTCGTAAAACTGATGCCTTTTTTGTTGTGCCCTGTGGGCCTAGGAAGGGTTTGGCGCCGGCCAAAGCCTCCATTAGCAAATGAATACGTCAGGCCGTTATTGCGGCCTATTCTGCTAAGGGGAAAGTTCCCCCTTTTCGTATCACTGCTCATTCTACTCGCGCCGTTGGAGCGTCTTGGGCTTTTCAGCACCAAGCTTCTGTTGAACAAGTTTGTAAGGCTGCTACTTGGTCTTCTGTTCATACTTTTTCTAAGTTTTACAAGGTTGATGTGCGGGCCTCAGCGGATGCTGTGTTTGGCCGCAAAGTTCTGCAGACTGCAGTTACTTAAGTTATGCTTCATTTTGCCTTCGGATACCCATCCCTTGTGGACACTGCTTTTGGATGTCCCGATCGTAAGAATTAAAGGGGAAGCGGGGTGTGTGACACACTGAGAATAATACCATTTTGTGAGTACTCACCTGAAAAATGGATATTGTCAGTGTGTCACACACCCCGCTTCACCCGCCCTTTTTGGTATCCTGGATCCTTTATATGGTGAAGCTTTTCTTTATTTTGAGGTTACCATTGGATTTCCTGGTACCTTGTCTTTCTGCTTTTAAAATCACTGGGTATTGAGTGGGAGGTCCCAGGTATATATAGGCCGGAAGGGGCTCGTTTTCAAGACTTCTCTCTGCAACGTCGCCACCTGCTGGTGGAGTAAGAATTAAAGGGGAAGCGGGGTGTGTGACACACTGACAATATCCATTTTTCAGGTGAGTACTCACAAAATGGTATTTTCCAGCTATGGCTACTAAACCACTGGAAGGAAATCTACTTTAATAGGCTGAACTGGATGGACTAAAGATTTTATTCAGCCTTAAATTCGATGTTACTTTGTAATCCAAAGGAGACATTCTCAACCAAATCTATTCCCTGTTTTTGTTTTTTTATGATTCTAATTGAATTTACAAATATATATATATATATATATATATATAGTTCAGTATTTTATGATCAAGCTATATTTTTGCACATTATACATTATGAGAGCACATTACATTTTTTGCCCCTAGAATTTATACCCTAGGCAGTGAGGATGTATCTAAACTATCCCAAGGGTTTTGGGGGATGTTAGTAGTGTTGGGCACTTTACAATGCCTGTTTTTCTTCCTAGAGATTGGTTGCACACCTATTTCTCCTCCATTCATTTTACAACCTTGGTTTTAGTCTACTTTACTTGGGCATCCCCATTTGGGATGTTCCTGTGTGTAAAACCCCTGGTTCTTCCCTGGCAATCCCAAGCCATAGTCACAGGCTTTCCTCCAATCAAAATAGCTTGCGTCACTCGGCAGTCTATTTTGAATAAATGGAGTGATGGGCCCTCCAAATGGGCCCCATGCTCCCTGGGATTATTGGATGTGTAAAGATATAGGGGGGGGTTTCCTGGATACAGGGAGTCCCCTAGCCCTCGATCAAGCCCCTGCAAACCCCCTAAATCTTACTTGTCACCTATCTCCATCTGTGATATGCAGCCACGTGATTGGCCAACAACGATCACGTTTCCCATTCCCGGCCAGTAGCCGGCAGAGCAATATCACAAGAATGGCATATGTGACAGTTGCTGGCCAACTGTGCAGCCGCATTCCATCGAGGGAGTCAGGTGACTGGTAAGAATTAGGGGGTTTTCAGAGGAGTGATCGAGGGAGGGATGCCGACTCCCCCCAAAGACAATATAGGACATCATATAATAGGCTATAGAAAATAAATATTTGACAATGATGTTTCAGTCCAGCCCCGTGAATCTTATGATGGGTCAGGGCTTGTGATTTGAGTTTCTGAAGACATAGCACTGTGCTTAAAATACTTGTGAAAGATCTGGACTGGGTGCTATCTATTTTGCTTTTTTGCTAGACAGGTCAATTATGGAACCTGTGCCAGATTATTTTATTCCCCTTCCGGGAAAAAAATAAAAAACAGATAGTCCTGTGCAGCTGATTCTACCTTTTTTCGTCCCCCAGTCTGGAGTGGAGCCACTGCAGTCACTACAATGGAGGAGGCATGCCAACCCTCGGCACGGCTCCTCCATTGAAATTAATGGACTGAGTGCGGCCAGTCTCCACAATTAATGCATGGAGGTAGCCAGGCGACAACAGGCCATGGTCATGAGCAGGATAGACACATCCTGGGTCTCCTGTGAAGGAAGGTTGAAACTCCTAGTATAGGGGGAATTGACTGCACATTACTATTGGCAATTATCTGTTTTGCCCGAGATTCCAATTTGTAATGTATCTGGAATAGTCTTTTGTACATATGTTTGTGTTTATTTTTTTTTTTTAAGTAAAATGTCTAATGTCTTCTCTTTGTAGAGTGCAAGCAGAATTAATTTCAGTTAAAGGAAACCCTTCAGAAGCTGTAAGCTTTACAACCATGAGCTGTGAGCCTGATACTCCAAACCATCCACGAATTACAAACCGGACCAAAAATTCCCTTTCCCTTCAATGGAAGGTGAGATTATAAGTTTACAAATTACACAAAATACATCTGCTAAGATGTTTGATGAGAAGTAGGAAGTTTGAGATAAGGCCTTACATTTCTTAGTTTTATTTGCTGCAGCTAACTGAAGGCTTTGTGTACCTTTCTCCTCTGGCAGCCAATCAGGGTTTGTGGTCGGTGTGTACTGCACCCCAACATAACCGTGTACCGAATCGGGTTGTCTTCGGGACTTCATGGGAGGGTCTCCTCCCTTCTTTCAGAAATACCAAGCAACTTTTCTAAACTTAGCTGATGTATTAATCTGCTATCCTCTGCTACTGTTACTGGCTCTTAATTTAGACCTGGAAATTGGCCATTAGAGTCCCCAGGAACTGTTTTGAAGTTTCCTTCTATGGTGACATTGGTTATTCTCTCCTCCTCCTGTCCAAGTAGTTTACTTTTCCAGTGTGTCTGCTACAAATGAGGGTAGATAAGAGGTAGATAAACTGAAATTCAGGTTAAGGCACTCTTGAAGTAGATAAGTACCCCCCCCCCCCCCTCTCTAATGACAGACACCTTGTTGGTAATACTTTGTAGCCCCTTTTAGTTAAGTTCCAGCATTGGCTGTTTAAATTGTAATTTTTAATGTATAGCATAAAAGTCATAGTGTACTGGGAAGACTAGGCTGACATGTTTCAGACAGATAGCCCTTATTCATACACCGAACTCATACGCCCTAGCTCCTTCTAAAGAAAACCGTGGCCTGGTTTTTAATAAGAAAGGGTCCAATGGACCCAAAGGCCGTTTCAGCACTAAGAGGCAATTCACCCATTCAGGTGTTGTAATTGTTGAAATTAGTTGAAATTTGGCTAGCCCATGGGTCAGATGACCGGGAGGAGATCAGTTTCATTACATTAGTGCCTCAATGAATTGCCAGTAAATACAACTTAAACCAGGACAGCCATTTTTCCTCTAATGGTTGATGGACATCCAATGGTTGATGGACATCCAATGGTTTATGGACATCAGCGCAAGAGGGGCATCCCGATTTCTGCTCCTCACCCATTAAGTCCCTGCAGGCCAAGATTGTCTTATCTTTCTCCTCTGAGGATCGTGATTGGCTGCCATTAGTCATGTGGTTTGTAATCTGCCATCTGCTGGTTTGTAATATGCCAGATCTGGTTTGAACAAGTTGCTTTTTTTAGATCTAAATTTCCTTTTGTATAGTCCTGGCGTTTAATTGATATTTTATATATCTACAGGCACCATGTGACAACGGTTCCAAGATCCACAGCTATCTACTGGAATGGGATGAAGTAAGTTGATTCAAGTTTATTTGTTTATAAGACCTAGTACCTTGCAGGTTATTAAAGGGAAAGTCCACTTTGGATGGCATTTTTAACTGTATATGTCTCAAAGTGTTAAGCTGATCTAGTTGAAAAAATACTTATCTTAGCAACTGTGTGTAATATGGAAGCAGTTTTGCTATCTGCAATCTGTTGCTATTGGCAGCTGTACACCAAGTCTTTACATCAAGATCCACATGAAAAAGAAGGGAGTCCTGTACAGACAGAACACTGCTTTTATGGTCGCTGCTGAGGTGAGGGAGCTCATGCGCACAGCAGCATTCTGTGTGTGCAGGGCTCACTCCTCTTCTTGTGAATCTTGGTATATAGTTGCCAATACCAGCAGATTGCAGTGAAAACTGCATATTTCTGAAGATAAGAAAAAAAAGATACTAGAAAAGGTTGGCACCATGAGGACATAATTTTGGACATCAAACATTTCATCAAAATTGTAATATCCCTAAATGGGTTATCCAGGCTAAAACAAAAAAAAAAAAGCTCTCCCCTGCAACTCCTCTCTGCGAGACTGGTTTCCTCCCACAGCTTCTCCTTCCAGCTCTGGCATTGTCATACTTACAGAGGGTGGGGATCCAGCGAATGGGTCTCTTAGCACCTGCGGTCTCTCACAACGATGTCTGTAGGGCCCTGTTTCCATACCCACATGCCTACTCAATTCAATGCAAGAAGGATTTGGCACGCCCTAACTCAGCACACCCCTCCAATGCAATGAACAGAGTAGACTTGTTTTAGGAGGTGTGAAGCCAGCTTGATGGATGTCGCTGGACCCCCTACATTGGTAAGACATCGACGCTGCATGGAGCAGCAATGGGGTTGAAAAAAGTACTGTAAGTTTAGACTGGCATCTGTCAATTTACCCAGATGAAATTTATGCAAGGCTTAGGTGGATATCTTTAATTTTTAAATTTTTTTCAACATCGTCATAAGCCTGGTTATGGAGTGACCCATGTTAGGTGGTATAGGTGATTAAAGGGTTCTAAGAGCCCTCCATTAAAGGTACAAGGCAGAGAATGCTTTCCTAAAACAGAAAGTATTTGTATGGGGCATACAACCAAGGATAATGCCATTTATCCCAGAATCCCTTGCAGTAGACTGTGCCCATGCAGATGATCCCTTTACACCTCTATACCCAAAGTGCCCGGATCCGCCAGGTTTTGCAATGCCTTGCCTCCCTAACCAGGCTTGTGACGATGTTCTGCCACTCAAAGTGTCACCCCCCCCCCCATGTCGCCATCCATCTCCAGCCCTGTGCTGACGAGGATCAAAAGGCTGAAACATGTCTACACAGGTAGGAGTGAACGATTACATATTTTATATGCTATTCCAAAGCATTGCAACGGGCATGGGTCCTTCTTCGGGTGCAGAAGGGCACGGCTCATCAGGAGGCGGCGAGGTTGCTGCTGACAACCAAACATTGGCAGGGCATGCGTTTCCTTGGCCTGATGGTGTCTGCCATAGAGGCATTTCCTTATTCCCAGTTCCACCCCACTCCTAAAAAAGTGCTCCTATCGATATGGCGCAGGACTGTGCAGACTTTGGATCATCGCATCATCTTGACGAGCGGTGTCCAGGGATCCCTGAATTGATGGCTGGACCAGCAGTTGCTTGCAAGTGGGTCAGTCTTTCCTGCTGGTCCAATGGGTCATCCTGATTGTTGATGCCAATCTGACAGGTTGTGGTGGTGTTCTGGACAACCAGATGGTTCAGGGCCTCTGGGACCAGCGGGAGTGCAGTCTTCCAGTCAGTGTATTGGAACTGAAGGTGAGCTGAAATTCGCATTCCGTGCCTCTCGGCGGCTCATGTTACTGGAGTGGAGAATCTGCAGGCTAATTATTTGACCAGGGAGACGGTGGACCAGGGAGACCGGTGGGGAGTGTCGGAGGTGGATCTCTTCGTATTTCTGCCCAATTGGAAGGTCCAGAGGTTTAGAGGCTTGGCTGTTGAGACCAGCATATTGGAGGAGGGAGGTTTGTCCTCCGCAGTAATAGGGACCTTGATTTGTGCACAGAAACAGTTGTCCTCTGAAATTTACTACAGGACTTGGAAGGCCTTTGTGTCTTAGTGCAAATCTAAGGGCCACTCCCTTAGGAGGCTCTCGGTGCCCACAATTTCTCCCCCCCGTCACAGCAAGGCATGGACACTAGCTTACAGCCCAGCACCCTTAAGGGCCTCGGCCTTGTCTATTGTTGAGCATAGGTTAATCCGCACTTTCATGCGGGGCGCTACGCATTTTCGGCCTCCGGCGGTTGCAAGTCCTGCCCTGAGATCTCAATTTGGTTCCATCAGCACTTCGGGCCCCCCTTTAAACCCATGGTGGAGGCTTCCCTGACAACGCTCACATTAAAGGTGGCCTTTCTTGTGGCTATCGCCTCTATCCGGTGGGTTTTGGAGCTGGCAGAGCTTTCAATCAGGTCACCCTTTTTGGTGCTGTATGAAGACAAAGCGGTGTGTGAAGCAGGATTTTTTGCACAAGGGGATCTCTCCCTTCCATCTTAATCAGGAGATAATGCTACCCTCCTTGTGCCCACACCCCACTTGTCATAAGGAGCGACTCCTGCATTCCCTTGATGTGGTCAGGGCATTAAAGTATTACTTGGTCCGCTACTCGAGAGGTACATAAGACGGATGTCTTGTTCATGATCCCACAAGGACTAAAGAAGAGCCTGACGGCTGCCAGGTCCGCTTTTAGCAGATGGATCAGGCAGGCGGTCATACAAGCCTACATCTGCAAGGGGAAGGAGGCGCCTTCCTAGTCACTGTGTCTTGGGCTTTCCAACACCAGTCTTTGGTAGAACCAGTCTGCAAGGCGGAAACCTGGTAGTCTCTCCACACCTTAACCAAGTTTTACAGACTTGATGTCAGGGCATCTGCCGATGCCACTCTGGAGCGTAAGGTGTTGCAGACAGTGGTGAACTCCTCTCTGGACCGGGAGGAGTTTTTTTTCTTCTTGCAGTCCCGCCTATGGCTGAGATTAACCCACGCGTTGCTAATGGTGTTGCCCCAGCATGAGAATGGAAATTTACCAGTTAGTACACACATTTCTTTCTATTTGGAACTCACTCTGGCCTGCAGACCCCAAATCCAGGGGGAACACTGAGACATTTACTCAACCGGTAGAGCGGGATGTCTTCAGGGTGGAGGAGATTGATAGTGTAAGTGACAACAAAAATAGACCTGTAAGGGCACCACTTCAATTCCTAGAAAGAATATGAAATATGGAGGTGGGTGCTCCCATAAACCCCAAGCCAACCAGTTTTAAGTATACTTGAACACCAATTAGGGTCTACAATTGGGCACTCACACCACTAATGTTAAGGTTAAGTTATAGATTTTTATTCAATGTGCTATATACAAGGATTAAAAACACAAACATAACACAAAATGACAAGACCAATTAAAAAGACATGGTACCTGGGAACAACTTAATGTTAAATATATAAACAACAATCAAAGTTAGAAGACAATAAAGTGCGGTATGCTCAAATCTATCTGGCCCCCTAGTCTAAATACTTTATAGTATAGGAAATAAATGGGATGTCTGTGTATACAGATAATAAATGGTATGGGAAATGAATGAGATGTCTATATGGACAGGCAATTAATTACAAGCTCCTATTATCACTAATTAATTAATACACCCCAAGTTTCAAAAAAAGGGGGATTAATAAAAGCCCCCAATACCAAGCTACTAAGTCAGTGCTATATAATTAATTATCTAACAACCACTCCAAGATTCAAACGGTGCTAAAGTGCTATAAATATATGTACAATTAAATAAACCAAATATTTTAAGAACAATAAAGTGCTTGAGTGCTGAAAACCTGAATCTATAAATATATCATGACAATACATAAAGGATAATATATCAAAGCAATCCATAGAGTAAGAAAAATTAATATACAAAGGATCCCATCACTCTCACAAAAATCAAAGCTAAAGGTAATAATATCTCTGTCCTATTAGTATGTTGTTGATGGATCCCATTCCCCTTATATACAATAAGTAAAAAAGCTGTTCCCGTCTAGCATATACTCAATTAATCTTATATGTTGTAAACAAAACTTCAAATAGTGCTATGTATCAGCTAGACATGGGAGACAGAGAGGGCACAAATCTATGCAACTATTATTACATCAGTACAACATGATAAAGGATTACCGCCATTTACAATAGACGCCCAGGACCATCAGCATACCCCACGCGCTCCGCCGTGCGCCCACGGCTTCTGATCGGGGTGATTAGATCCACATAATGACAGCTCTTTTATACCTGGCTCACCTGACACCACGTGCGGCGCATCATACGCTCATCTTCAATGGCGGCCGCTGCTGCGCTCCCAGCCGCCCGGGCACGCCCCCCGATGACCCGGCTGCCGTCATCTAAGTGCAAAGCAGCAAGGGGGCGTGCCCGGCCGGCGCGAGCACAGCTGCGGGAGCACCGCACTGTGCCGTCACATGGGGCAGGCGGCTGTGATCATTCCATTCTCTTTGCGATCTATCTTAGCACTTGCTGCCTAATACAATCAATATTATTACATTAATTTAACTACAAGAAATACATACTCTATATACATAACTAAGAGACTTGATTTATAAAAATCATTAAGGCTAATGTAGGCACAATATAATTTCTTTGTGGGGATAACCCTTTTTACCCCAGGTATATCCCTGGGCAATTCTTTTCAGGGATCGCAGTACACTTCAGGAATCTGCACTTATGCTTGATTTCTTCACTATTTACACTGGTCTCCTTCTTCTTCTCCATATGTATGGTGGACTTCTCATGCTTGTTCTCTGCTGTTACTGATGTCCATCCACGGTCTCCATACCCCATATCCACTTTAGCCCATACCAACACTGGTGCAGACTACCCGATGTTTAGAACAGTCGTCCCCAGAATTTCTGTGATCAAAACAAAGTGAAATAATAAACAAACATAATATAACAAACAAACAAAGCAAAATAGTTATACATAAGAGTATCACCACATTACTGAATCCCAAATACTCAACCCCATTTATCCCATAAATCCAAATCTATTTCTACATGTGCAACCCCCAAAACATATGTGAAAACATATATATGTAACAACCCGTAATAGACTTAATATGACCCATATTATAATCTAAGTAATAACCCACTTGAACTCTAGCTATAAAGTGCACTATTGTTAGGGGGGAAAAACTCTGTGAATGGGGCCTCCCTGTGGATTTAGACAAAAGGTGCGTATGAGATATCCTCATTTAGACCCCGTGGGCTAGCTGTGTCCAGGTTGTAGATCCACTTTAGCTCCTCTCTTAGGAGACGATTCTTGAGGTTTCCCCCCTGGGGGCCTACTGTAACCCTTTGTAGGCCTATGACCTGTAAATCTCGTAGATTTGAGTGGTGTTGTACGAGAAAATGTTTGGCTACCGGTGTGAGGGTCTTACCTGCTGCATGATCTCTCGCCGCCATCCGGATGTTAGACATATGTGATTGAATCCTCAACTTCAACATGTTTTGCGTTTCTCCTACATAGGACTTTAAACAGGGGCATCTAATGAGGTAAATGACGGATTTAGTGTTACAGTTTATAAAATCCCTGAGCCTGTATGTACGGCCTGTAAAGATATTGCTCACCTCCTGTGTTTTGGCCATATGAATGCAAATCGAGCAAGAGCCACATGCTGCAGACCCACTGCCCCTGAGACTCGACATCCAGGTCCCTTCGGTACGTCGAAAATGACTATGGCAGAGTTGGTCTCTGATGTTTCTAGCTATCGCGATCCAACCCGAGAGGTCCTTGTCGCTCCTTAGTATATTCCAGTGACGTGCTAGAATGGCCCTAATGTCTAACCATTGTGAATTGAATTTGGTCACCACATCAATATGTTTCCGATCATTTCTCAGTTTTTTATGGTACAGATCTGTTCGCTGTGTCACACGTGCCCTATTAATTGCCGGTGACAACACTTTATTCGGGTATCCACGATGTAGAAACCTCTTTTTCAAATCATTTGCCTGTAATTCAAATTCACCGTCCGAAGTGCAGTTGCGTTTTATTCGTAAAAACTGCCCAACTGGGATACCTTTCTTGAGGTGCTCCGGATGTGAGCTTTGGAAATGTAAAAGGCTGTTAGTGGCCGTATCTTTGCGATATAGGGAGCTCTCCAGGGCACCATCCTCCCTTAGTGACAGCCGTAGGTCAAGGAACGTGATGCTTTCTGTAGAGGAACATGAGGTCAGTTTAATATTGAGATCATTGTTGTTTAACGAGGCCAAGAAGGCATCACATTTTGATTGAGGGCCATCCCAGAAAAACAACACGTCATCAATAAATCTATACCATGCTATTATGTGATCATGGTATTCCTCCAATGGCACATTAAAGACAGTCTCCCGTTCCCACCAACCAAGGAAAAGGTTGGCAATCGATGGTGCGCATTTTGCGCCCATGGCCACTCCCATCCTTTGCCTGTAAAAACACCGGTCGAAGACCAAAATGAAACGCAGGGCCTCCAATATGAAGGTCCTGCGAGTTGGCAGAGTGTTTGATTCCATACTAAGAAAATAATTAACTGCCAATATGGCATTTTCATGTGTGATGTTGGAGTATAATGCCTCAACATCACAGGATACCAATAGGCATCCCTTAGGGAGATACAGGGAGTCCAATTTAGATAAGAGGTCCGAAGAGTCCCGTACAAAGGAATCTAAACTCGACACATGGGCTTGTAAAAAGCTGTCTAACCACATGCATAGTCGTTCTGTTAGGGATCCAATTCCCGAGACGATCGGGCGTCCCGGCGGTCTATGCCTGTCCTTATGGACTTTTGGTAAAACATAGAAGGTAGGAGTTATGGGGCACTCAACCTTCAGGAGTGCGGCTTCCCTGGGGTCTATTGCCTTAGTGGCTACTGCTAGTTCTATTAGTTGATCCATCTCCCGTTTATATTTAGACATTGGATCAAAGGGTAATTTCTCATAATATCTATGATCTTGTAGCTGCCGCGAAACCTCCTCTACATAGAGGCCGACAGGGAGGACAACTATGTTGCCCCCCTTGTCGGCCTCCTTTATTATTATATCCTGCCGCTGTTCCAGGTTAATGAGTGCCTCCCTTTCTCCTTTAGTGATGTTACTTCTCCTACCTCGTACTGTTAATTCCCTAAGCTCCTCACTCACCAGGTCGAAGAAGATCTGTATCGCTGGACATGTGGCCATCGGTGGAGTGAATGTTGACTTCTTTCGAAGTGTCAGCTTTCCTGAATCATCACCCTGGCTTTGTAATTCCTCTAATATAGATAGCATCTGGAGATCCTCCATGTCCCAGTCGATACCGTCCTTCCGACGCTGTACATTTGCAAAGTATTTTTTGAGGAGGAGCCGCCTACAAAATACCTCAAATTTGTTAATATTAGCAGCTGGTGAGAAGGATAGACCCTTTGATAGAACCGACCTCTCATCTTGTGACAATGGTTGGTCCGTCAGATTGATTATCTGGAGGTCCAAATTTTGGTTAACATTTTCTGTGCCCAACTCATCATTGAGATCTGGAGAGCCCTGTGTCCTCAGCTGGTCTATTGTCTGTGCTACCGATGGGAGCGGGGCAGTGGCTGTATCCGCCTGCCGTATCCCCATTTTTTACGATCCCTCAGTCTCAGCTCTCCGTCTCCCCTTTCCTCTCGACCGCCCCCCCCCCCCCGTCTAGTTCTTCGGCGCTGTCATTTGTCATTTTGTGTTATGTTTGTGTTTTTAATCCTTGTATATAGCACATTGAATAAAAATCTATAACTTAACCTTAACATTAGTGGTGTGAGTGCCCAATTGTAGACCCTAATTGGTGTTCAAGTATACTTAAAACTGATAGTGTAAGTGGGCACTGAATCTGTCAGGTTTTGTTGCTTGTAATCTAATAGAGCATACAAAATAGGAAGTGTATCATATTAGGAAAAAAAGATCATTGGTGGTGCTTGGACAAAAGTGTTGTCATTGAAATGATTGTCTATTCACATTTACACTCAGCACCATTCATTTTGCAGTCTCTAAAGCAAGAGACCTTTCACTGCATGTATTATACAGCATGCAAAACATTTTATTGTGTCCTACTATTATTCATTATGTGTAATTTTTAATTTCGCCACTAGATGGTAGTAAAACAGTACAATGCTAATGGTATAACCAATGTGCAACAAGCCTGTATTGGTTCTTCGATTCATTTGATTTGGAATAAAATTAATGACCATCCATCTTTGCCACTGAACCAAACAGGATGTAATACCATATGTTCTTCTCTTGCATGTATGCATAGCATAAATCTTCTATTACTACTCTACTCTGCTTTTACTCATATGGGAGAGACTTTGAGTCTAGATTGCGTCAGATTTTGGGGCTACGTTGAGTATATTTAAGTACCTTGACTACAGAAGGTGCACGGTTAGTGACTGCACCGCCCATAAGTTCAGGCGGGGGCATCATTGTGGCTCCTCCACCTTATTTATCAGATCTGTGCTCACATGGCTTGATGTACATACAAACATAGCCAATTGTCTGTGCTGTTACAGTCTTTAGTTGTCTCGAAGTAGGGTAAAGTTACAGGATAAAGGTCACTGTATAAGCCATGAAGGGGCCCCTGTTTAATGTTCGCACCAGGGCCCATCCACATTTAGTTAAGCCACTGAGTAAATTATATCTTTTTTAATGCGGATAAGCATTAAGGTGAAATAACTAAAATACTATTAAAGAAAATTTTCAGACAAAAAAGTCCCACATAGACTGTCAGCGATAGTCCAACACTGCAGATCTTACCTGATTGCTGGATCCCCGGGCCGCACTGCACGCCCGATCGCTTCTCTTCCGGTGTCTTGCCGGGTGCTGACGCCGGCCCTGGCGCTTGCGTTCCCCATTGAGAGGCGTTTGCTGAATAGCATAGTCGGTGCAATCTGCTCTCATTGGACAAGAGCCCGGGGCATGGACCAAAACCCCGGGAAAGTCAAATTCCTAGGTTTTGTTCTGCTTTAAATTGAATGACCCATCTATCACTGACACTGAAAAAAACAGGATGTAATACCATATATTTTTTGATGCCTTCTATTGCTAAGCTACATTCAATTTTAAATTGAGATGTTTTGATTATGCAAATATATTCACCGCATTGAAAGTAACATTCATTTTTCTGTTTTCAGGGGAAGGGGAGCCAAGAGTTTTGTCAGTGTTACTATGGACATCAGAAGCAGTTTAGGGTAACCAAACTGTCACCAGCTATGGGGTACACCTTTAGGCTTGCAGCAAAAAATGACATGGGTATGAGGTATGGTATCTTCTCTCTTCTTTTTCTAATAATGTTTGTGACTCTCGCCTTTTTTCGCATGGCTATTAACTTTTCATGTTTCTTTTAGTGGATTCAGTGAAAATGTGTTGCTCTACACCTCAGGCAGTGCCCCCACAGTGCCAGCAAGCCCTACACTTCTTAAAGCCGGAATCAGTTGGTTATCAATCCAGTGGACCAAACCCTCAGGTACACCATCTGATGAAGGAATATCCTATATTTTGGAAATGGAAGATGAGACTTCGGTATGTGCCGCACCCCAATAAATCTTTTCTATTTAGTGACTGGTTACATGCTCTGTTCTATTAGCACATGGGTTATTATTGTTATATTCATGGTATGTTGGCCATCAACCTAGGATTGGATTGTTCAGTAAATGAATGATTTGATCCACAGAAGAACTATGGATGAACTGCAATTCTTAATCCCCGCCTCCCACTGCCTATGATCTCCTGCAGAACACAGTGGCCTTATGCTTAACTTTTCCTTGTGCTGCTCCGTTTGCCAGACCTGTAAATGGCTGCACACAAAAGCAGTGTGTGGTGCTGCAGCACAAGGAAAAGTGAATAGTTCTCCACTGTCGGACCCATAAGGTACAGGAGGTGGGTTTAAATTCCTACATTTCAGCACAGGTGTAGATTTGCTTTAAAACTGACCACAGGAATTCAAGGTGATCCTAACTCAACCGCGAGCCTGCCAAAGCAGAGATACTATCCCTTTCCTCATGTCACACCCTTTGACCAACCCTGAGGCTCACCAAACAGGGTGGCTAAGGTTTATTTAGGATACCTGTAGTTAATCTAGCTGAAGGGTGGGCCCAGTTACTCCAGTCCGACCTGGTCAGGAGGTATAATTCCCAGATGTCCATGAGAAAGAAAAAGAGTCTGAAAGCACCACCAACTGTGCCTACAGTACATCGAGGAAGCTATGGTTGCAGCAGTTGGAGGTTTCTTTTTGGGGTGGCCTGCTATGTTTCACACCTCTGTGGGCCTTACATAATCATGATAATGTTGATTAGTAGCTTCACTTGCTAGAAAAATCACTCATCCTAATTTAGCGTAGGCCCCAACCAGGGTTCTAGTTATGTTTTTCAGATTTCATGGGTTGGATGTCCCAGTGATCAGCTTATTTGGCCTGGTGAAGTACACTAACTACAAGATGAAGGCTAACAGGAACCCCAACTAGTTTCCTGTCCCTTGATTGTTTGTTAGTTCTTGACCCTACACCCGTGTTAATAGTTTAAGGGGCACTATCAAGAAAAATGGCCCAATGATGAAAATCAATATAAATATGCTGGATGGTGGGGGGGAAGGGTCACTTATACACCCAACATCAAGAAATATCCAGCCAGGCATGTTTTTCTTTCTTTTAATAGAAGGAAAAGGACATCTGGGGTAACGGGCTCTGTCACCTCAGACAGACTAAACCTGTCACCCCTGTATTTTATTTCTACCATGAGAGAATAAACCACAGGGTGGGTGGGAGTTTTATTCCGTTCGTGTATAAGTGACCCCTCCTCTCATTGGCCAACGCATTTGTATGCATTTTTAATACTACACAATTTTGTGATAGTGTTCCTTTAAATTTAGTCGCTTTTTTTTTCTTTAAAGTGGGATTTTTTCTGTCCACAGAGAGTTGTGCTAAGTTGCTAGCAGTAAATAAGAAAAGCCTGCTAAGATATCTAATGCTTGGGATTCTAAGTGCTGTTAAAAAAGCACTGCTTCCATGATGACAAATTAGACGTACTGTAAAGCGCGCTCTCTATATGTAATAAAATCTACCCATTAGTAAGATTTTCTTTATATTTACCTGTTTGCTTCCTTCAGGGTTATGGTTTCAAGCCTAAATACAATGGGGATGACCTTACATTCACAGTGAGGAACCTGAGACGTAGCACAAAATATAAGTTCAGGGTAAGTAGATGGTTAAACGTACATATGTAAATCAGTAATTAAAGTAGTTTCATTAAATTGTTTTTGTGGAAATGTTATGCTTGTTCTTATTCAATACAGCAATATGTATACATTTGAGTTTCATTGGGAGTAACTTTTGTTTAAGGTTATTGCATACAACTCAGAAGGAAAAAGTGGTCCAAGTGAACCTGTGGAGTTTCTGACATGTCCAGACAAGCCTGGACCACCGGCAAAACCTTCTGTAAAAGGCAAGGTTCATGCACAGAACTTCCGCATTGTTTGGGGTAAGTGTTCAAAGTTTGTGTGCTTCATTATCATGTTTGGTGTTGGTGACCGCCGGTGCAGGCAACTAGTTGGCCAACCCTGGAATCTTTTAGACTCTAGGTCCACCCGCAGGGGAGGGTCTCGGCGTCCAACCCATGGTCGTAGCTGTAGAGAATTTCTGGGGATAGTCAGCCCGCCAACCTCTATCCAGTGGCCTGGATGCCTTCCCCAAGCTGTCTCCTCGCCCAAGCAGAGCCGGGGATCACAACACCAGCCACCACTATGGGGGGACTGGCGCCAACACCTCTGCTGCGGAACTGAAAGTCGTGGAAACAAGGACGGGGGGGGGGGGGATAAATGGTAACATGGAAACAAGAGGGAGAGAGGGGGTGGGGAAATAGGGACAGGAAAGAGTGGGGAAAAGGGAAACTGTGAACCCACACCCACTATTGACTCGCCTCCAGTAGCATGTTAAATTCCTGTGAGGTCATAAAGATCACCCAATTGTTCCACTTAAGGTGGTGATCATCCGAGGCTTCATTTTGCGCTGCAATTAGGCCCTCAAACCTCTCGATCTCTGCCACTTTTCTCAGCCACATGGAGATGCTTGGGGGGGGGGGGGGGGGGGGTTCCCAAACCTCTTCTCCAGAGCCACCATCAGGCTATGTTTTTTGTAGATCTCCACCCAGATGCACAGGTGAAGCAGTATAGGCAGCTATTTGGAGATCCACACAACATGACTGGTTGGGGAACACTGCGTGACCTAGTTTCTGTTATTTTATTAGTGGTTAATAGATGCTTCTGTCCTGTCTATCTTGTTCACACCCTAGCTATGTACTGCTTGGGACGTCCCACTTATACAGCAGTCAGAATAACTGGACCCCCTGCAGGATAATAAGCAGAACTGTATTGTAGGCCTCCCCTTTAATTTCTTTTCCTGAAGTCATGCACAGGGCCTCATTTTTCATCTGCTGACGTAGATTGCCTCTTGTCACAGCGAATGCATCTTTAAAAGAGATAGGGGGATTTTTTGCTCATAGTGCTGCCTGCTATGATCCTCCAGCTTTTCCCAAAATGCCAAGGAGTTGGGTGACATCTTCTCTTTCCTGATTGGAGCTTCGTAAAGGTCCAGGCATCATAATTAGGGCAGCTCATCGTTCCAAGCATGTCTGTATGGATGGGTTAAATACAAAAAAAAGGCATGTGCAAGCATACAATGGCCATATCTGCCCCCCCCCCCAAAAAAAAAGGTTATATATGAATCAGCAGAACTGGGTCCTCAAGGACCTTAGAAAAATTATTAAAAATTGTGTACCTATTTTTAGATCCACCAAAAGATGATGGGGGATCACCAGTGACCAAATATGTTGTGGAATTGTCTGAAGACCCCAATAGTAAGTACTAGTTCTTTATAGTAGTAACAGGTTCACTATTTTACATAATACATTATATTGTGTATATGTATATGTACAGTGCTTTTAGACAAGAGAACATAATGCTGGGTCATTTGCCTGTTGTCAGCATAGAACAGCCTCAGCCTGACTGTCTGATCTTTTGCTTACAGTACATCATGTGTGATTCTGGGCTGCATCTGGCAAGTGACATGTACTGTAGTAAGCAAATGTTGCCCTGAACTGAATAATATGCTTACAGTGATATTAAAGGCAAAGCCAATTGTTATCCCACTGTGCCGGGCTACTTTTGGCACTGTCCAAAACTATTTTCCATTTTTTAAATTGAAGAAGATATAGCCATGATATCCAGGTTTACAGGTTCACCTTATGATCTCTCTTATGAAGCTAGTGGGCGTGGCCCTTGGCTCTGTGATGCTGCATAATAATCAGCATAATAGACCGGGTCTTTAAGGTTCCCAGAACTTGCTTCACACACTGGCTGTGCTTCTCCCCTCTCCCCCTGTTGCTAGGCAACATTGGGGCCTAGACCAGCACTCCCAGGCACACAAGGGTGTAATCAGAATTGCACATACGTGCACTCCCAAACGCACATGTGCACACGCCCAAACGCGCACTGCATGCACTTTGGGCCTCCATCAGCGAGGTCTGGCCCCAAGTGAGGAAGGATATTTCCTCATTCAGGCCACCGACCAGAGAAGGACTGTGCTGGAGGAATGTTTGGCAGGGTAAAGTGCAGGTTTTTTTATTTTTGCCTTTACAATCCCTTTAAATACATGCTCCTGTAATGGCCAGCCTGACTTGTAACATTTGAGATGTAACAATTTATTTGTTCATGAAGCAAGTGTTTTCATATGCAAATTTTTTCCCAAACATCCAATGTATGTATTAGAACAGATGACACATGGTAACAGTAGCGGTGGCCAGAGTATGATGTACTCTGGACACTTTCTATTCATTTTTGAGGGACGTTTTGCCTGGTACTGTTTGACTTTGCCCGTGTAGTGTTCCTCATCGTGTCCTGTTTGTAAAACAAATTATACATTAATAAATACATTTGCTTAGTTCTGATAAAGGTGCATGTTGTACGTTATAGCTCAAATCTATCAGCTTAGATAAATTGTATTTGGTTACAATGAATTAACTTGTTTCTAGGAAGTTTGATTTGTCACACAATTAAACAATGGCAATACTCAGAACTGAATTCGGAAATGCATGAATCATTTATTAACAAATATCTAATCTTTCAGCTAGCAAGTGGGACATTGTGTACAGTGGAACAGTGAGGGAACATTTGTGTGACCATTTGGCTCCAGGTGGATCCTATTGGCTTCATGTTTACTGTATCAGTGATGGCGGCCAGAGTCAGGTAATTCATTCCTGAATTCACCCCTCATTTTCAACCAGGGTTACATCTGTAAAGAAATATCAAGACTTGGTAGGTGGAACCTACATCCACCCACCCAGATGGGTGATTCAAAAATATGACAACACAGTAGAGACGTGCATTTTTAGGGCTTTTGTCACTATCACAATAACTGTGTATTTCCGTTTTTACAAATATTGGTAATCCATGCTCTCCTTTTGTAGCACAGCAAAGCCTGGAGCTGTTTACAAGGCCAAACCTAAGATACAGCTTGTTCCCCAACACTCCTTATATGACTCATTGGTGCTATTAACCGATGTAAACTATGGTGCCCAGGGCAGGGACCCCTGTGGTCATAAAGTCTCCAAAGGTTCCGTCTGAGCCTGCAGCTAGGAAAGGCTTACGATAGTGCTAGGGCACAGGAAAGTATGCTAATAGCTTAAAAGGTGATTATTACTGTGAAACAACAAGAAGTTAAAATGTTTCTCATCAGCAAATCTGACAGAGCACATGTACCCCGCTCCATGGCCCAACAGCTTCTCAGGCTACTAAATTAAAAGTGCTACAGCAGGCAAAAGTATTTGTTACACCATTGTGTTGGACATTTGGCACTGTCCTAAACTGTTTTCCGTTTTTTAAATTGAAGCAGAAATAGCTGAGATATCGAAGTTTACAGGTTCAGCCAATGACATTCTCTTTTCCCATTGCATGGCACAGCCTGCTTCATGAAGTCATTACATCTGGGTAATCCCGCCACAAGGTGGCGCAGTGTACTGCAGAAGAGTTGTGGCTCCTCCCGGTACCATATAAAAACGGAATCACCATAGACTTATCCAGTGTTCTCTCTGTAGTGATTCTGCGAAGATAGAAGATGGCTCTCTCTATTGCGCAGGTGAGCGGGGCAACCAAGCCTGCGGTCCTGCATGGCTATTTCCACCCATTTCCTGGACCCTCTGTGCCTCCCAGCCTCGGCTGACGGATCGGGTGAGGGTAGAGGAGCACTAGGGTCAAGTGCTCAAGGAGCGCTGCTCCAAGCCGCAGACCCTGTACCACAAAGGGTAGCCGGCCATAGGCTTTATGGTGAGCCTACTAGGAATGCGGAGTTCCTGTCCTAGCTTCTGAGGGGGTGAGTGTTTTGGGGACTATGTCCTTTTACTGGCGTTTTGGGGTCCCCCCCCCATCCCTGGCCTGGGGTCTCGCCGCTGCTCCCTCACCTTCCTCTCCCCCTCCCCGTTGTGTGTTCGGGGGAGGGGGGCGGGTGGTAGCAGCGAGGGTGTTTTTAGCTATTTTCAAACTGTTTTTAACTGTGTTTTTAACTGTTTTTCGTCGCAGTCGCCACTTTGTACTACGCTCCGCGGCGGGCGGCGCTATAACTGTGAGGCGTCTTTTAGTGTGATGACGCCGGTGCGGTCATGTGAGCGCCATTTTCACACTCTTCGGGGGGCGGGGGCGGAGGATGACGCCAATGATGTAGGCAACCGCCATCTGGTTGTCCGAGCGGATCTGAACAGCCCGACCCCGAAGGTGTGTGGTCAGCTGAGACAGAACCAACCTGATCGCCCTCAGTTCCAATACATTGATGGGAGCATGAGCCTCCTGGGGGCCCCGCCAACCCTGGAACTTCAGAGACTTCCAAAAGCCCCCCAACCGGTCAGACTGGCATCTGTGGTGACAGTCTCCCAGCACGGAGGCAGAAAGGTCCTGCCCACTAGAAGGTTCCCTGAGTCCAGCCACCACGAGAGGGACTGTCTGGCCAGGGGGGACAGAGCAAACTCCTGATCCAGGGACACAGGGTCCCGATCCCAAACTGACAAGAGGTGCAACTGAAGAGGTCTCATGTGAAACTGAGCAAAGGGGACCGCCTCGAAGCAGGACACAATCAGGCCCACTAACTGCATCCCCTGCCAGATGGAGGGATGGGGACACAAGAGCAGAGCCCATGCCTGCTTCTGAAGGCCTTCCACTTTCTGCTGAGGCAGGAACACCTTGACCTGAGAGGTATCCAGAGTCATGCCCAGAAAGGACCTCACCAAAGACGAAGACTGTGAAGACTTGGGATAGTTGATCACCCAGCCGAAGGACTCGAGAGTGGAGGTCACCACCTGAGTGTCCTCCTCGGTCTGATGAAGAGACTGAGCCACAATCAGGATGTCGTCCAGGTAAGGGAGGATGCGAATGCCCTGATTCCGCAGCAGAGCCATCACACTCGCCAGCACCTTGGTGAACACCCGAGGCGCTGAGGTGATACCGAACGGTAAAGCCACAAACTGGTAAAGCTGATCCTCGAGAGCGAACCTCAAGAATCTGATGACCCAGAAAGATTGGCACAAGAAGATAGGCATCCTTGATGTCCACGGAGGTCATGAAGTCGCCCGGGCGAAGGGTACTGACAGCCGAGCGTAGCGTCTCCATACGAAAGTGCTTGAACCTGACAAACTTGTTGAGACCCTTCAAGTCCAGGATGGGCCTCAAAGACCCATCCTTTTTGGGAACCGTGAAAAGATTGGAGTAGAACCCCTGACCCCGTTCCTGGGAAGGCACCAGGCAAATGACTCCTGACTCCAATAGACGTTGAACTGCAAGGCGCAAAACCTGAGCTGACAGAGGGTTTTGAGACATCCGGGATCTGAGGAATCTTGGGGGCGGCCAGGCTGCAAACTCTATCTTGTAACCGGTGAGAGCCAGTGAGAGCCTTCTTAGCAGCAGCATCAGCTGCCCACTGACGCAACCAAACAGAGCCACCAAGAGGCCCTACCACCTAGCCGTACCACATCATCCATGGCAGTGAGGACAAAGGCAACAAAATCAGAGCAAAGCAAGAGGGCCCTATAATCCTCCCTCCTCCTACCAGCCATAGCGCCATCAGGGAGACGCTTGAGCTTTTTCTTAAGGGCAATTGCCGTAATGGCAGTGGCGCAGACCGGACGCAGCCCAGCTCCCACAAATGTAAAAGCATAGCAGGCTAGCTGATCTATACGCCGGTCCTCCCCGTCCCGCAGTGTAGTAGTGTCAGGGGAAGGCATGACCGAGGTGTTGGACAGCCCTAGAACGGGAGCGTCCACCTCAGGGGGACACGATCGCTTGACCAGGTCAGCAGGAAAGGGATACCTCTTATCCAAACCTTTGGGCACCGCCGGAAATCTATTAGGACGTTCCCACTCCTTGAGCACCATATTAGAGAAATGGCCCTGCTCAGGGAACTCCAGAGGCTGTTTATCAGCACGAAAAAGCTCACCCTGCTTCCTCTTAGCCACCTAAGGGGGGGCAATGTGCAAGATTTCAAAAATGTCAGACAACCGTCTATCAGTGTCATCAGGGAACCATGAGTCCTCCCCGGACGCAGACCTAGGGTCACTGTCGTACCCCTCCTGCTGATCCCCAGAGGAGTCAGAGTCCTGAAAAAGCTCCCCCTCCTCTAGGGACTAATGGCCACCAAAGGCATCAATTCCCTCATCCTCCTCAGCTAAGAGGGAGGACGTGGGAGCCAGGTGCCGCTTCTTGCCAGAGGCCTTACCTGGGACAGGCCTGGCAAGCTGCCTTTCAGTGCTGGCCACACAAATGCCAGATCAGATTGTGACCTCCTGCTAGTATCCCCCTCAATGGGGGCTAAATGCAGGCGCGGGGGAGTAGGCGATGCCGAAGGGGGCGCAGAACTGAGAAGAGAAGCGGGCAGCCCAGCCTGGGCAGCAATAATACCTTGGGCGCACAGCACGCATACCCCGCACATGGCACACAGCCGGGATTGCCCTGAAGGACCCCCGAGCACGCTATCCCCAGAAGCCTCCATATGGTGGTTAACACAGGCACAATAGGCCAGCACGGGATAAGGGCTAATAAAAGCCACCCGGGATGC